>CAJNIZ010005914.1:26710-50872 GCA_905231905.1 Symbiodinium pilosum | reverse complement strand
TGCTACTGCTACTGCTACTGCTACTGCTACTGCTACTACTGCTGCTGCTACTACTACTACTACTGCTACCGCTACTGCTACTGCTACTGCTACTGCTACTGCTACTGCTACTGCTACTGCTACTGCTGCCACTACTACTACTGCCACTACTGCTACTGCAATTCCTCCTGCCCCTATTCTTACTACCATTATCATTTTTTGTTGTTATGGTTACTACCATTACTATCATTACCATCATTGCTATCATTGTTCTTGCCAATTTTAATCTAAGCCCTTCTTCCCACCAATAGGAGGAACAGCTTATGCGGATACTATTGCGACCAGTCTTACTGCTGTCAGTTTCTGCGGGGGTAGCGCTGCTCCCTTGGACTTGCCTTACCTTATTGGTTCTTAGTAGGGAACAAGGGAATACGACCTCCCATATATACCCACATTCCCTACTAACCCTAAACACTAACCCTAAACCCTAAACAAAAAACCCCAAACCATACATATTCCCTTCCTCCCTATTAACCCTAAACCCTGAACTCCATATATTCCCATAGTCCCTACTAACCCCAAACCCAGTCCCCCACTAACCCCCAGTAAGTTAGAAAGGACACTTCCGACCTGCGGCTCGGCCGAGCCATGCCTGCTTGGAGCTCAGATGATGCGGTCTCCATACCTACTGGGACGGTTAGTAAGGAACAGGGGAATACCTCCATATATATATATATGTATTGTATATATGTACGGATTATATATGGATTGTATAGAGGTTATACAGGGATTAGCTAGGGATTCTGGGAATATGTAAGGTTTAGGGTGAGTAGGGAACAAGGGAATATATTGGGGTTTATGGAAGAGAAATGGAAGCTACTACATTCCAGTGGATATATATTGGGGGTATAGTGGGAAATACAGTAATACATTATTCGGGAGTTATATGGTGATCACATTCCTTTATTCCCTACCAAGGCGGTGTTTTTTTTTGAAGTTTACAGGCTTATAGCATACAATTCTGTGTTCCATAAGAACCCTGCAATGGAGAGGTTTGACAGGCATTTCGATAGCCTCGCATAGTAATCGTCCCTCAGCTTCCAATCCCGTGAAGGGCGAAGAGCGACAGAGGGCTGTGTCGCATGCCTTGACTTGATGGCGTTTGGTTCTGCAGAGGTGAACACCATCAAGGCTGCGAACTTCGCCCATTTCAACGATTTGGCATTGCTGCATTTGGCCCTCGGCTCGGCCACTAATTAGGCATCAAAAGCGCGACTTCGAGCTTCAAGTGAGAATTTTCGGTGAGGTGCTCAGACGGCACTATCTGCCAATCAGCTGCCAGGAAACACAGGCCCCTCATGTAAGGGAGAGGGTTGGTCCTTACGTTTCCTCTCTGCTTCATGAACGGAGCTCAATTCAGGAATCCTTTCAGGATTAGTTGTGCAAGGGGCCTTGCATTGCTATTTGCAAGTGCTTGCCAGGAGTTCACCTTGTCGATTACCTCATTTTCACGCTGCTTTTGTGAAGATGTGGTCCAGCGCTCAAGACCAGATAATGTGGCAGTATGCGAGGTCAAAGCAAGATTGAGGTTCAATGCAGCCTGAAATTCTTCTTCATCATGGATTGCCAGGATGCGGGATGAGGGCTTGGGGTAGCTGCGAGCAAACCGTCAACTTGCAGGACTGTTGGTGAGCCTTATTTAGCTACACGATTTTTTCGAACTGCTTTTGCTAGCTATGCGCCAGCCATGCGCAAATTTCATTTTGGTAGCTTTTAGCTTCCGCTTGCCAGGTGAACTTGCTCATGCTTTTCTCGCTGCTGGTGTCGATCGGGCAGGCTGCCTGTGCTAGGTCGTTGCGTTTGCTGCCAAATTGAGTGGACAAGGTGGCGCTACCTGAGATTGGCTGCCCTCAACCCTGCGCCTTTAAACCTCTAAACATCTCTAAGCTGTGAATCCTCTAAACTGCTTAGCCTCTAAACACTAACCCAAGAACCTCACAACCCTAAACATCTGTGGAAGACAGCTTCCGTCCCTGCTGGCCAGCCAGGCAGTGGGATCATGCTTCTACGCGAGCACATCTGCAATGGACCTGAGGACACGGGCAGCAGAAAGTCTGTTGTTCTCCTTATTTGCCGAATCTCACGGCAAGCAATACATCATGGTCAGTTGACAGCGGCAGCATCTAGGTCTGCGGGAAGCTGTGGTTGAGCGCATGTCATGTCATTTTGGCTCGTCAGCAAGAGGACATCAGAGGATGTGGGCCCGAACGATTGATCGCTTCTGATCGCCTTGTCACCACCCGCATGGCGTGGAAGCGAAATCGCTTGGTGCCAATGGCTGTCCATAGTTTCTGTCTCACCTGTAAATAACCCAGATTCAGCTGGCTGCCTGCAGCATGCGGTGTGTCTCACCACTTGCAGACAGCATGCTCCAGGCACGCTTAGTGAGAGTGTGTAGGCCTCGGTGCAGAGGCTGTGATCTGTTAGCAGTCTGCAGAGCATCGCAGCAGAAAACAAAGCTGTTTTCCGCCAAAACCTTGAGGCAAGTGCTCTACGTGAAGAAAGAAGCAGCTCGTTTGGCGTCTTGGGCTTCAGCCTTCTGCATGAGCTCCCCTCCATTTTTTTTTTCTGTGGCTCAGGGTCTGCATGGCTCTGGCCCTCATGTAGGGATTACATAGGGGTGATTCAGGGAGGATGCAAAAGTTACGTAGGGAGAATGGGAAAGAACATGGAAGCTAATATTCTCGGTAGCCTCAGGACCCATCCATTAATACAGATGCACTGCAAATGCAGGCTCCAGATGCAGGTCAACCCGAACTCAGCAGGGCCTGCTGCGGCTCAGTTCCCCCTAAACCTCAAACCCTAAAGCCCTAAACCCTAAATCGCTATTACGAACCGTTCCGCTCCATTCGCAGGCTCCGCTCACTGGGCATAGGTAGACTGCGAAAGAGTCGTAAGATGGTTTTGGTGGAATTTGGTCAGATTTCTCACGGAAGATTCTGATGAAGGATCGCACGTACTGCACTTGCAGCCAAAGCGGACCTCTACCAGGTTGGGGCTATTGACAGTGAGGTGGAGTCTACATCTACATGTTGGGCATGTGTCTTTGGTAGAGAGTTCAGCTAATCCATCTGCCAGC
This sequence comes from Symbiodinium pilosum, assembly GCA_905231905.1. Taxonomy (NCBI): domain Eukaryota; class Dinophyceae; order Suessiales; family Symbiodiniaceae; genus Symbiodinium; species Symbiodinium pilosum. The sequence continues at coordinate 47,754 of CAJNIZ010005914.1, read as the reverse complement.
GGCAGCCACGCGGCCATGGCAGCGCCCTTCAGATACCTGCTGCTCTTCACGGGCTTCTCAGCTTGTGCTCAATTCGACTCAGGTGCCTGCCACCAAGGAACCTTGCCTAGCAAGCTCGCAAGTCCCACCATGCTTCCTGGGATATCTGAAGCAGAGTGCCACGGGAAGAGACCACAGGGCTTTGTTGAAGCTTGATCCGCAGGTGCCCTGGCTGCCTTTGAGGACTATCTCCGGAAGGGCCTTGGTTTCAGCACCCAGGATATTGGCTACATCAATGCAATGGCAGCTTGATTCACAAAGCTTCACTGTTGAGTTGGTTTGTGTTGCTGTTGTTGTGCTACAGTTGTTATCGTACTCTTGCTTGCATGCCGATGCCTTCTCGTGCTGAGTGTGCGGCGCCTCACCGGCCTAGAACACACTTTGCCTGATGGAACTCTGAGGAGTACATCATGCTTCCTTTGGCCTCACCGCTGATTCCCTGCCTGTTCCAGTTCCTCAAGGTAAAAATCGTCTTGCTCATATGCTTGGCGCTGGGCTGAGTCCATCTGAAGTAGGTGTCGTTGAGGCAAGCTTGCAGTCAGAGTTGCCGGCATGGTACCCGTACCATGCGTACGTTGCGGAGCCTGAGGTCGGCAACATGCTTGGTGTTTGCGGTCTTGCGGTGGGCCCATGGATGCAAGAGTCCGGCGATTCTGCCTTCAACTTGTTCGTGGTTTCCCGGCTCCTTGACTGCATCCCGGCAACTCGCTCAAGCCTCGATTGCAACTGAGCCCTTGAACTCATCCGCTCGGACTGAGGGCCATCTCGGGGATGTGCCATGCTGGGATTGCCGTGTACGGCAGCGTCTGGGTGGATCTGCACGCTCCAAAGGAGCAGGCAGCTTCCTGGCTGGGTGCCATGCAGGCGGGGAAAAGGCTTCAATCCCGGACCCCTTTGTGGGGGTACCTTGTAAAAGATGAGCGAGGTACTGTAAAAGATGAAACAGCCTCAGCAGGAGCTCTCTCTCTTTCCCTCTCGATGCACATGTACCTGCAAAGCTGGAGATGGTTGTAGGTTGCGCTTGGTCAGGCGAGCTCCCTCGTGGGCCTGGTCATCGGATATACGGTCGCAGGCTGCTTGGCGGACCCTCGTAGCTGGCTTTCGACTGCACTGTAGACTTTTCAGAGCAGCCAGAAGCTATGGCTTTGCCCATGCAGGCTATTCCAGAGATTGGGTCACCTGCTTCTGCCTAAATCTCGTGTGGTTCGCAGCAACGTTTGTCTGCCTCGTCTGCACGGCACCGGAACACATCGGCAACACTACTTCAGCTGGTGGCCGTCACCGAACAGATTCACGTGTGCGACTTTCCTTCGTTTCAGTTCCATCTGGGAGCTTTGTGAGTCAAGCGGATTGGGCCAATGATGCAGAGGCTCGAGAGGTTCAGCAGACTGAAGATCCAACAGCCAATCTGGTTCCTGGACGATCCGCATCATCGGCGGCTACAACAGTCGAAAACCTTCCCGTGTACGGGCTCATGACCCTTTGCGTGTCCTCCCTTTTCTTTGTTTCGGGAGGCCTACAGTTTTGGGCGACGCCCTACATGGAACAAATCAGGCTGCAAGAGGTCGCGCCAACAGAAACATGCGCCAGTGAAGTGCAGAAGAGTGCGCACAATCTGGTGGTGACACTGGTGGCAGTAATCACATTGACTGCTCCTACGTTTGGCGTCTTTCTCGGAGGCAGCGCTGTGGACAGCATTGGTGGCTACAGGGGTAATGCCGGACGAACCAACCTGAAGATGCTTGCAGCAGGCGGGTGCTTCTGAAGAAGTTGTGCACGTCTTCCAAGCCTGTATGAGACTCGTGGCATGACACGTGACAGGTGCTGCCCTGGCTATGGCTTTTGGAGTGTTAGCTTGCTTCTCAACGACTTTCTGGCTTGCTGTGAGCTCCTTTTGGGTTTTCAACATGTTGGGAGCAGCTCTGCTGCCCGGAGCCTTCGGCCTCATGCTGGCCGCGGTGCGGCCAGAGCGGACCTCGGCGGCATCTGCAATCGCCCAAATCCCAATCAACCTCTTGGGTATGGCAGGAGGAGAGAATGTATGGGGCCTTGCAGTGCTTTGCACCATGGTGTTGCATTTGCTCAAGTGGGCAGGAGCCTATATCCCTGGTTGGCTGACTGGGTGCAATCAAGAGGAGCTTCCGGATGTACCGTTCTGTGATGCAGGCCTGCCCTTCGATCCAGCTCTGCAAGTTCCAAGCAACATCATAATGTCAGTTCAATCTGCTGGGTCAGGTAGCTTTTCTTTCTGCAGTGCGCAGATAGGCATGTGAACGGCACTCAGTTGGCATGTCAAACAAGTACTTAGATTGTTGCTCTTTCGGTCCTTGTGCGTAGCTGAAGTAAAACTAAAAGCGGCACCATTTGATGCTGTTAGCTGGTTCTAGTACAAGACGAGATCCGGAATAAAAAGTGATTGCATCCCTGTAAGAAGTTTTAGGATTCTATTATTTTTTGGATTGCTGCCAGCTGCAGCAGTTTGACTTCACTGACTGAAGTGGTCCTTGATCCCAACTGCTTTCTGACCCCAATGCCCTGCAAGTCTGCTCCTCTCGCGCGAACACAAGTCCGCTGCATGCGCACCACGAACCTATGTTACCCAAATCCAAACCCTGACGCACCATGAGGGCACTACTTCCCGGTGGTAAGCCCTACAGTAGCCCCTATTCCCAACTCCTTCCTTCCATGCTCCCACCAGCAAGAGAATGTAGATAGGGGGATTTAGGGTTTCCCAAAATTAGGGGTACCTTTTTGGGGGTCCCTATAATAAGGACTATAGTATATTGGGGTCTATATTGGGGTCCCCTTATTTAGGCGACTTACCATGTATCCATGGTTGCAGATTGTGACTATGCACTGGGGCTTCGATCCCTTCTGCTCGGCACGGAGCTCAGAATCAGCTTGTTCGTCTTCAAGACGCTTCCAAGGACGGTTGTTGGGGCTACGACTATTATTAGGCTATCGCCCTGAAGCTGTCATAGCAAGGTCCCATCTTCGGCTTTTTGGCTCTAATGCTGGCTCTTTGCCTCTACTCTTCGGATGGCGAAGAGGTGGTGGAACAGCCGCGCAGCCGCAAGACTCCTCCTTCATGAGTTCCCCTATCAGATCACTTCCTCCTATTCTAGCTCCCTAGGTTCCCCCTAAATTAGTATTGTCTACGGATAGTCAGGGCATATTAAGTCTACGAAACGGGGAACCTAGGGGGGTAGTATAGGTGACTCTCCCAAACAGATACTAACGAGAAGGAGTACACTCCCCCAAACTAACACGAAATCCCATAGAGCCTCCCTTCAAAAGTCTTCCTACAGCCTTTTTGGAGGAGGGTAAGATGAAGTACTCATTACTACCCACTGTAAAAGACCTCTGAATCCTCTTGTTGCAAAAGTGTTTTCTTCCTTCTTGCTAATTCTATGAGATCATAATGACCCCATCGTTGCGAGAGGGGCTTGGATGTCATGAGGCATTGGTGCTAGCACGTGGGTCGTTTTCAAAGTTGGGCTATGTACCATGCCATTGGTGTTCCCCCACATATTTGCTGCTGTGCTGGAATTAGCAACCCAAAAGGACCCACAAATGTCGAGCACATCCCACGTTGTCCTGTGATTGTCAGAAGCATTACGATGAACATTCCTGAAAGTTACAGTGTGTGCTATTTGAAAAGCATCTTCTTGAAGCAAAGGCTTGTACTAGCAGTCGCACAGTCGCATAGCCCGAAGGTACGAGGCCTGGAAGATAAAATTGACAGGGATGTTTGGAAGATAAGATTGACAGGGATGTGGGGTGTGTTGGGTGGTATGTAGGGGCCATATTATTGTCTTATTCAGCTTAATTCTAGAAGCTCGGCTCCATCAGTTCGCTGCATCCCCTAAACCCCCTTGCCTCATCCCTGAACTTCTGGGATGCCATCAGGTCCGAGAACCAGGAGCTCAGCATCCAGACACCGAAACGCCGTGGCCTGCTTGCATTAGCAGATCTCGGGTGTGGGGGTTGGGTTTGAAGATATGGTTCGACTACCATCATAAACATGGCTACCGATAAGTTGGCGTTCCCAGGGGACCAAGAAATCTGGATTCAGGGTGACCATCCATGAACAGCGCCGGAGCGGGATCCCATGATAAAGTAGTATATTTTCCCAACTGGTGCCTCACAACTAGTTCTTGGAAAGAAATACTCTTTTTGGGTATGGGTGGGGCTAGTCCCATCTCCAAGTTGCCAAGACTGGGCGCCAAATGTTTGGAAAGCTTCATCTAAGTCTTTGCCATAGCCATTTGGCTGCCGAAGCCATCGTGCAGCCTTGGAAAGGTCATCCCATGAATCACGACAGGCCAAGAAGTTACATGTCGGGATCTGTACCTCCATGTGTGACAGCAAGAAGGGCTGCCGATTTCGCTCTCCAGCCATGGCTGCACGGGTTGGGCTGGCGGCATTGGCTGGATCAACCGCTGAGTGGTTGTTGAGGTGGACGCTGTTAGAGTTGGCTGTCACAGCATCAGGATGATGTGATGTGATCTCACAGTTGGCAAGTAGCAGGCGAAGGTACCATCGCCATGAACTGCATGGAGTCACATCTGGGGTGGCCTGCAGTCCTGGTTCCTGGACCCTTGTTGCGCAAAAGTCAGGGTCTGCCGTAATAGGTGTGATGGAAGACTCCTCTCTAGCCCAGTGGACTTAGGAGAGGCAACTTGCTGTTCGTTCCGCCTTCGGGCTTCTGGGCCGATGACGACTGGTATGACTTGCAGATGTCGCGCCGCCTTCCACTTTGTGAAGACTGCTTGCGAAGCTCGGCTTGTACAACTTGAAGCCATTGAAGTCAAAGCTTAGAGCCTAAACCCTAAACCCCCATATAACCCGTCATATTAATTTCCATTTATTCCATTCCTTCCAATCCCTAAACCCTAAACAGAGGGCTCCTTTGTCGGCCTGCCAGGCGAGTTTGTCTACGCCTTGCCGCCGCTTTCTGGCAAGCAGGTCGCAGACGTCGGTGCTGGAACTGGACGGTCTGCAGCGGCCGTAGCTGCCGCATATCCCCGGGCTCACCTAACGCTGATCGACCCTGATGAGGCCTGATGCCATTGAATCTGCTCAAAGCAGTTCTCAAAACCAAAGAAGTGTCATTGCAATACTGTTTGCTTGAGGCGCAATGGCACTCAAACTGCTGGCAGTCCTGTTCCAACTGTTGTTTCCTTGTCATGCTGAGACCTCTTGTTATCATTGCCTTGGCCATTGCCCGACTGCTTGTCTTGCGGGTTGTTGCTTGTTCAGTCTTAGTCAAGTCATGAATGGAGGAACTGAGAATGGGGGCTATGATAGGTATTGTCATGGGACTTTTCATTGTGACCACTATGGCGCCGCTTTCCCTACTATTCGAGGGTAAGGTTGCTGAATTATGAAATCTGCTGCTGCAGTCAGGGAGATCCCTTAGCCATGCAATACAGCCCTTGATTGGAGCATTTCTAACCCCAAACCCAAAGTTGCAAGTTTTAAGGGTACGCACATGCTGCTTGGGAGTTTCCCTAGGAGGCCTGTTGTTTTTAGGAATTTGGCATTATCACTATGATTATTTGCTGCTTTGAGCTCTCTATTGTCCCCATACGGCTTGTTGCCGTCTGGTTTTCTTTTCTTCTTGTTGCTTTCTGCCAGTTTCTTCTTGTTCCTTGCTTTCTGCTTTTTGCTTTCTGCCTCCCGATTCTTGCTGCCTGCGATCTCCTGAGTGCTCATTGCTTTCTGCTTTTAGCTTCCTGTTTCTGACTGCACTCAGCTTCCCGATCGCTGCTATCTGCGATTATTGTTTCTTGCTTCTTGCTTCTTCTTCCTATTTGCTTAGTATTTGCTATTTTCCATCATGTGTCTCAATGTTTCATCACTGTCAACATTTTCCATTTTTTCCATCATCTTCCAGCAGTTGCCATGTTTTTCATCATTTTCAATAGCTTTCATGGCTGTTCATCAATTTCATATTTGTAATCGTTCTGCATCCTCCTTCGCATCTTTCATGCTTCTCATGGGTTTTCATAGTCTTTGTCATCTTTCAGTACAAGTACATTCCTTCATTTTTCTCCATATCCTTGTTGTTTGCAAGATGCAGGGGGCTGCGCCCAACCCAACCCCTCACCTTTTCGAAGGCCTTCCATGCTTGCTGTAACAAAGCAGCATCATGTCATCACCATGTTTGCAATCAGGGATGGTCACGCAGATCATTTTGTTTGCACATGGGGGGGGGGGGCAGCCCCCCCATCCACCCTCTTTTTCCAAAGCCATCCAAGCTAGCCAGCAAAGGCGCGTCATGTCATCACCATGTTTGCAGTAAGGGATGGTTATACAGATCATTTTGTTTTCAGCTGGGGGGGGGCCTGCGCCCCGCTCCTTCCCCCCCCCAACCCCCCCCGCCTTTTTTCAAGGCCGTCCATGCTTGACCACTTTTCCTCATTTCAGATCATCTCATGATTTCTCTGAAGTTCACATGTTGTGACAATTTTTCGTCATATGCATCATGTTTCATGATTTTCCATCATCCTTCAGCAGTCTCCATGATTTAGCATATTCTCGATGATGTTCATGATGTTTCATCAGTACCCATAAAAATCATATTTCACCAAATTTCAATATATTTCATCTTTTATGATTTTCCATCATGTTTCAGCATTTTCACAATTTTCATCATTTTCCATCAAATGTCACAATTTTTCATCAAGCTTCATAATTTTCACATGTCTTATCAGATTTCACCATCGTTCATCTCATTTCAAATTTCTCACTTTCATTATAGTTCATCATTTTTATCATTTCGTATTGTTTCATGATTTTTAATCATAATTCATTAAATTTCAGAATTTTCATCGAACATCATACCTTGCAGATTTCTTGTATCAGATTCCATCATTTTCAACATATTCCGTCGTTCTTTATGAATTTCATCTCTTTTTTTTTATCATTTCCATCGTGTTTGATGATTTTCATTGTCCTTTTCATCGTATTTCATACGTTTCACATTTTTCATGATGGTTCATGATTCTCTATTATCTTTCCAGAATTTTCAGCGAAAAATCGAGCTCTTGCCTGAGACTTTCTAACAAACAGGAAAAACAACAAAACAATAAACAACGAACACTCCCAAATCAAGTTTGCGTCCGTTTCCATAGATAGGGGGACCGCTTATATACCCCACCATAGTTATAGGACGCATTAATCCTACCATTCTCTATATGAAGCCCAGTTTCTATGACATTTTGCAGTTTCTTTTCCATGTTGATTTTACATTTCGGCGGTAAAAGTCTCCATACATTCCTCTATAACCCTAAAGCCTCGATGAGACAGAAGCCCTGAGCCGTGAAGCCTAAACCCCAAACCCCCGAAACCCCAGATCCCCAACACCCCTGAACCCCAAACCCCAAACCCCCAAAACCCCCTAAAGCCCAAACCCCCACACCCTAAACCCTAAACCCTGAACCGCAGGGACGGCTCAGCACTGCCTTGGTGAAGCTCCAGCGAGCCCGGGAGTCCTCCACGGCGCTGCCTGAAGAGGTCTAAACCCCCAAAATTAGGGGTATCCCTTCAAAGGGGATTAAAGGGGTTTATAAGGGTTATATAGGGATATATAGGGGTATATAGGGTTAGGGCTTAGGGTTTGGGGTTTAAGGCTTAGGGTTTGGGGTTTAGGGTTTGGGGTTCAGGGTTTGGGGTTTGAGCTTGGTTTTTTCAGGCTTGGGGTTTGGGGTTTAGGGTTGAGGACCCAGGGTTCAGGGTGTAGGGTTTACGTGTTTTTCAAAATGATCCCCCCAGCATGGGGGTTTCTAAAAGATGACGGGTCCTTTTTTTCAGGGTACATATAGCTAAGATCTTATTTTGTTCGGGTACATGAGCTGTAGTCTGAATTCCTAGTATCCTCCTTAATCAATAGCACCTAAAATAATCCCTATATACTCCCAATATTAAACCTCTTCTAAGGCGTTTAGACAGCTCACATAAGGCCCCCTAATTCAAATCATCCCCAAGAAGGACTCCCTTTCATCCAGATAAAGGCACCCCTGTTTTGAGAATCTGCCCCAGAGACAGATGAGCTGTAGTCTAAACTTCTTGAAGGGATTCTATAGGGATCCTAGAGGGTTCCTATTAAGGGCTCATTCTGGGGGATACTAGGAGTTTTTCAGCCAGCAGTCATTTGGGGGGGTGCTAGGCAGACATGACCAATTTACTGACAATAAGCACAGTCCGAAAAGACGGTGGCCATCGATACCATGTTGAGTTGCTTGGTACGTCATTTCTGCCCCGAGACCCGCATTTCCAACCTGATATAACCTCTCAAAGGCCTTAGGGGATGTGAGATCTTGTAAAGCCCTGTAGAGTGCTGTAGGCCACATCGCCACTGGACCTTGAGATATTGACATAGACATTCAAAGCACTGCACACTGTATGTCATCTCATCCATCGTTCAGAATGGATTCTCTCCAGGACCCTTTCCTTGTAAATCTTTCAAGCAGAGGGAACCTTGCACCTATCTCCAACCCTCAAATCCTTGTAAGTCCTAAACCAAGGCTTACACTCTAAACCTTGTTCAAAGCAGGTGTCTCCGCCGCGCCTCATCGCGTCGGCCTTGAGCAGTCAGCAGACTCAACAACTTCCAGGAACCCCAGGCTTGATGGGGAAGACATGGGCTTAAAGTTAGGCTTAACAGTTTTAGGGTTTAGGCATGTTTAGGGTGTTGGGCTTGGGATAAGGGATTTTTTTGGGTTGGTTAAGGGTTTTCGGTCTAGGTTCAGGATGAAGGTTTATGATTATGGATGCGATCTTGAATTGAAAGTTCCATTGTCATGATGGACCAGCAATTAAATGTTAGGCTTTTATTAGGCTTGCATGGATGCTTCTTCGGGGTCCTCAGAGCAGTAAGAGGAATGCCTTGTGAAACGGCGGCTCTCAAGTCTCAACCTCCCTGCATGCAGTATTCACCTAACACACTTGCATGCCTAAAAGCACTTGCCGAGCACCTGCCTCATCAAGGTGTTTCCGCAACAAGGCTAGTTCAGGTTCGACTTGTCCCGAAGTGGTTGCATCGACAGGAAAATCTTGAGGGGACAGGGGAGATGGCACAGACGTGTCTCCTACACCTGTGAGGAAGCCTTCTTCCAGTCTAGTATTCAAACGGAAGGAGAATTAAGCAGGTAAAATCTTGGATTTGGGTGTGAATCGTGCCTACAGTCCTATTTGGCTAACAAAGAACAATACATGAGTTGAGTGTCCCTGCCCAGTTTCAGCTGGGTACGACTGCGTCCTGGCGCTTCAAGCTGTCCGGCACATTGTGGCCCCGGCGGCGCATTATGCGCAAAAGCATGGGCTTGCTGCTGGCACAGGCTGCATCCTGCACAAGATCAGGGGATACCCTTAACTGTAGAAGGATAGTTGGCGAAGGACTGACCTGGCAGACTTCCGCACATCTGTGTACGTTTTCGATAGTTCTTTCCGCCCTCCATGTTGTCATAACTTTCATGTAGTAGCAGCATGTTGCGTGCTTGTGCAGAAGAATTTATCTAGTACAAGTTCTCAGTTCTTGTTGTGGTCCCTGATACTCTGCAGTGCTCAGTTCTTGTTGTGGATCGGGCCCCTGTGGAGGGCCAGCACAGATTCGCGAAGGTTATCTGAGCATGTTCAAGAGGATCCTCCTGAGCTTGGCACCAGGCGGCCACGTTTTCCTTGGTGACCATGTGGTTCATGGACATCCGGGAGTCTACGAACACTGCAGGCTCCTGGAGGAAGCCGGGTTTGTTGATATTGACATTGCATGGAGACAGAAGGATTGGTTCGTCATTGGCGCTCGGCGCCCAGTGTCCAGCTGACCGGAAAAGGGAATGGCCATGGCGGCAGGCCGCATCATGATGGGAAAAACACAGGCCGCACTTTACACATGCTTGGCAAAAATTCAAAGCATGCGTCTGCTCTCGGGCCTTTTTTGTGTGAGTGAGCAACAGAGGCACAACTGGTGTCAACACCCTTGTCCTTGGGATCATTGACCAGCTGGACGGCAGTCGAGCAAGCACTAACCATGACATTGCCTGATTTTCCTCCTCGTGTCGCACAGCGCTTCCATGTGCAAGGCAAAGCTGGTACCATGGTTCTTCGCATGGATGAGGATACGTAGCAAGCGCCGGGTCATGTTTGCCTTTTTGCATATGACATGTCCTTTCAGAAGTATTTGCTGAAGATTGATGCGAGCTGGAAGGAGATATCTCTCCCAAAGCTCTTGGCTCGCGCGGCCGTTGCTTGCCTTATCGGGCCAAGTCAGATTTAGAGTGTGAAGCGGCCACTTCGCTTACATGACTTCAGCAGTGTCAATGTTTCTGCTGAAGAAGGAATGCACTGGCAATCCAACCCGTCGTCTGTTTTCAGAGGACTGGTGTGGGTCGTACATGTAAAAAGTCTATCTGGATTGAGCCAGGTGTCCTTGGCATGCACGCTTGCGATCTTCTGTCAGGACGGGCAAGAGATTCTAGGGCTCAAGGACGTGCAGAGCATCTACGACAGAAGCCTACAGGAGGGAGGTCAGAAGAAGGCACATCGAAAACAGTTGGGAGAATGCATTAATTGCCAGCATGCACGCTCACTAAAGACGAGCGAGCTAAAGTTGTTAAAAGTTTTCAAGGTAATTTTTGTCTATCTCGAGACCATTTGGTAGTTTCCCTAAATGAGGGGACCCCAAGAAAGACCCCAAAAGGTACCCCCCCCAATTTTCGGAAAGTACCATGGGTCTTCTCACTGCAGCATGCTGACTTGCCTGTTCTGCCCCCATCACCACTTTTTGCCATCCTGAAGTTCTGGTTAAAGTGGGGTCATTGCTTGTTACAGCGTAGCCCTACAGAATGAGCCACCATATGAAGCTGGTTTCCATTTCATTGTCCATTGCCTCTGTTGGGGTAGCATCCCTAACTCCTATGCAACCCTTGGATTATCTCCCATGTAATTATAGACTTTAATTTATTCCTACATATATATATATAGTCCAACTGCCCCAACCTCATGCTGCCATGCCAGGGCAAGGCAAGCTCAAACAAGCCCTGCACACCCTAAGCCCTAAACACCCTAAACACCCATAAGCTCCTTAAACACCCTAAACCCGAAACACAACACCCTAAACCCTAAGCAACCTAAACCCTAAGCAACCTAGACCCTAAACACCCTACAACCTAAACCCTAAACCCTAATCCCATGCCAGGCCAAGGTAAGCTCTGAGAACCCGGGGCTCTCGATCGACCTTGAGCTTGTCAGCACTGACGGTAGCAACTTCAAGTGGAAGCGGCTCGGTAGATGGGATTCTAGAGGCGTTATTCGGGGTTTATAGCGGGTGATGTAGGGGTTATTTAGGGTTTAAGGAAAATACCCCAATAATGGAGAATGAACTGTTCTGAGTTACGCTCAACATTAATTCTCAATCGGGAGTGAAGAACTGGACACGAAGCGGAAACTGAGGGCTTAGGCCATTGTTTGGAAGGGGAGACTGGGGCACAGGGGCTTTTAGGGGTTATGCTGCAGGCCATGCATGGAACTACTACAGACGCATTCACACAAATTTATGTAGGCACAAGCAAATCCTCTTTACCTTGTAATCCCTTCTTGTGAAATGAAACATCCCCCATCAATGTCAGATGCTCAAGGTAGAGCCCAAGCACATGGGGAGAGGCATATTAAGAGTTCAGCTGGTTAATATCTGGGGAACGTGATTAGTATAAATAGGCAGATGGTCAGATGGAAGGAGTAGCAGCAAGAGTACGGAATCCTTGCTGCTAAAGCTATCCATGACTGCTGCTGCCACGATTTTCTTATGCTTCTTCAAACTTGGGTTGTGAATGGTAGCCTGATTCTTCATGCTGCCATGTGTATCTGATATGTGAGCTGTTTTCACCCCATTCTTGCCGCCATGGCAGTTCAGAAGGATGGTGATGCTGATTACTATTCGTTGTTTGCAATTATCACTGTTCGTGCTTGGCTGTACCCAGCGGTGCGCTTATGATGCTTTTCGACACCTCAGGTGGGGCAGCAACCATGCTCACTACCGCTTTGGAGATCTCCTTATTCGCAGCTAGGCAGAAAAGAAGCCAGATTGCTAACGATTTCCTGAGACATGCCGCTGTTATTTGGGAGTGTTTGCGAGTGTCCAAAAGTAAGGGTGCCCCTGCCCTGCAAAAAAGAAAATCCTTTTTCTGCAGACTACCAAAAACAGCCCCCAACTTTTTTGAAAACCACCATGTGGTGTGTGGGCATCGGGTCTTGGGGCTTACATCGCTAGCTCCCATATAACCCCCCCCAAATAGCTCCACATATAATCCCTATATAGCCCGTTATGTCACCCCGGTATCACCCCCTATGCCAACCCTATATCACGCCTGTATGGCCTTTACATAATCCCTTATATAAGGTCCCCTCTGGCGCAGCCTGGCCGGCTCCCGTGCAGCAAGGTGCACGATCCTGTTGCGGGTTAAAATTTGTATAAACCCGCGTGTCGTTGCAGTTTCCATGACATTTTCCATTTGCTTTTCCATTGGAGTCTCCACTGTTCCTTTACACCCCTAGGGCCACAAATCCCACTTCGTGAAGCGCAGGGCTGTGGTGCACCCTCCGCAGCCGCTACTTGATGGCATTTTGATTAGCTGATGCCATGTACCTGGACACTTGTTCAGAACACCCTCAGGTGGGTACAGTAGTTATCAGGTGTGTACCCCCATATATATATATATCAGGTTTGTAATGGGGCTTTACAAGGTTGATATAGGCCTCCTCTAAGGCACCAGTCCCATCATGTAGTGATTTGGGGTACCAGCTCCAACTGCCGAGGATCCCGCTGCCAACATCGGGCAATCTGAAAGACTGCACCTGGATTGAAACAAGCGTTCGGTTCCAGCTGTTCTCAGAAAGATACAGGAAGTACTAGTTAATAGTAATAGTAGTAGGAAGAGTAATTGTAATAGGAATAGGAATAGTAACAGGCATAGTACATGGAAAAACCGTCACTGAACTACTTACCAGTCTGTTGACCTGTCCCCAAACCTGCCCACTGGGCTTGAGCGAGTGTGTTGCCACTCCTGTACTTCTGCCCAGGCCTTCCAGACCTGTGGATTCAGTGCTTTCCCTTGTGCGAGAGGCCGAAGCTAGTATCCTGTGCAGCTTATTTTTTGGGACCAAGCATTCTGTCTTCCATCTGTGCCTTCAGGTATGGACCTTTGATCAAGTTGCGGATCTTCGATGATGTAGTGTATGTTCCGTGCCTGACAAATCTAGAATTTAGTTGGGGCATGGGTGGCTATGTGATTTGTTTGAGCATGTTCAGGCATGGTTGATGCAAGGTTGTTGCAGATCCGGAGATCGTTGACATTGTGAACCAGATCCCGGACAAGCGACTTCCCCGAGAGGTCGCTCGGACGAACGATGAGTCACGATGAGCCCCCAGTCTCGATGCCATGGAAGATTTGGCGTCCCCTCGATCATCGGAGCATCATCCTTTGCTGAACCTTTTACCAGAAAAACCGTAACGCTGACAGCAAGCCCCGCACGCTAGCTGCTGCAGGGTGCTTAGGGTCTTGGGCCAAAGCTCGAGCGGAATCCTGCCCTAGGTCTTTGGATGCCCCGCGTTGGCAGGCCTGTGAGATGCCTGCAATGATTACGTTGCTTCGGCCTCATTTAAGAGAAGCCTAAACTCTGGACCTCAAACACCCCAGAGCCTACGGGACGCTTCAAAACCCTGTGCCATCCCCGTAATAGCAGTTTGTGGGTTACAGGAACCATTCAAATAGTTGGGGGACCCATCGTTTTGAGAAGCCCATATTGTGGCATGAAAACGAGATGTCCCCTGAGCCCTACACTTATTAGTATTGTTATTATTGTTATTATTTGTGCTATTTCTAGTATTATTGTTATTCTTATTATGATAGCGTTATCTTTTCTCCGCGGACTTGTACGGCCGCTGGTAGTGTCTCGTCAGGTGTCGGGCTACCAAACAAGCAGCTACGACCTTGTACTACCTTCCTAGCTGCCCCCCCTCTCCACCGCTCTCATCGCAGCGGCCGGCGGCTGAGCCCTAAACTAAATTAGTACCATTAAACACACTGAAACTCCAAAAAATCCAAATCTTAGTTCCTATTCTCCTGTCCATTACCTTATCTGATCCCTACAAGCACTTTACACGAAACGCGTTGATGGCAGGGCAAGGCGTCTTCATCGCAGATGGCCAGCGCTGGGAGCCTCTTGGTGTATATGGGGTTGTATATCAGGATCATGCAGGGGTCTTTGGGGTTTATATAGGGATTATACAGGCACATATGGGGTGATGTAGGAATCATATAGGGATAGTATAAACCAATGGTTTTGGTTTGGGATTAAGGGTGTCTGCGGTGAAAGAGTTCTCGGCATTTGGGCCGGTCTTCAGAGTTCATGAGGAGATCGAACTGACATCCAGACCATATGCCTTGAATGTGCCCTAGTACCCTAAACCCTAAACCCGAACCCCCCACGTCCGACTTACCTACAAAGTTTGGCGCTTGTCCAAGCCAGGTGGGGACATTGACTGGTCGTAAGGCTCAAAACTGTTCACAGAATCCCTGAAAATCCGTTTGTAGCCCAGTTTGTTTCAATTTTCAATTTTTAATTTTCCATTATTGTAGTTTACAGTATGCTTTCCCTCATCATTCTATCTCCCATGAAACCCTATATAAGCCCTTTGTAAACGTACATGGCCCCTAGAGCCACAAAAGTTGACAAAAATCCCAAGCTGGTCCCCGTCGCTTATCCTTACAAGGCAAAGTTTCCTCGGGCACCTGCTTGTCTTCCTGCTGGCTAGAGTATCCTATGGTTTCTCATGATTCATAGTTTCTGTTATATCTAACGCTGGTATTTTGAGATGCGCCATCCCTAATCCCAAAGCCCAAACCCTATATAAGCCCTATATAACACAACATAACTCTTCATAACCCACTATAACCCTATATAACCCGATACAACCCCCATATCCTCCTTTGAAGGGTACCCCTTCTCACCGCTTTTCTGCTAAGCTAAGGTTTGCTCGCCATGCCTTCCAGGCTTATTCCCTTGCGTGCGGTTCATCTGAGGTTTAGGGTTTAGGTTTGAGGGTTTGGATTTTCCCTGGCAACCTTCTCTCTACTACTCCCCAAGGTTTTTTACCGATTTGGTTGTTGAGGAAAAGTATCGGTTAGTTCAGCCAGAGGCAACGTAGGAATCGGAGGGGGAGTTACGGGTGGCGGTGAAAGAGGAGCCCAGGAGACGTCATTGCCAGAGAAGTACTTAAGAGATTTTGGAATCTGCTGCAATAAGCTCTTAACCCTGAGTGGTGTATTGGTCTTGTATCGGCAGATGTCAAAGGACATGCTCCACAATAAGTATTCGTTGGCGTACGTTTTCTTTTCAATTTGATTCTCCATTCTAGATTTCACACTGAATAGTAGTTTCCATGTTCTTTTCCATTATTCCTATATAACCCCTATATAACTAATCTTCTGCCAGGCCCAGCTGACTCCGGAGGCCATCGACAAGCTGGTTCCAATCTTTGCTGCGCGCGCGTCCAAGCTCCAGGCCAGGAACAGGGGGCTAAGATCATTTTTATATAGGGATAATGGAAGAGAAAATGGAAGCTACTGGGACTATAGGGGGTATATAGGGGGTTATATAGGGGTTATATACGGATTATAGGGTATATATGGGGGGTATATATTGGGGTTATATAGGGACAATGGAAAGGAAAATGGAAGCTACTATTGTATATTGGTGTCATGCAGGGCTAAGGGAAAAGAACATGGAAGCAACTATGGTATATTATTGGGGTTTCATTGGGATAATGGAAAAATGGAAGCTGCTGTAGTATCTCGGTGTCAGATTTAATATAGGGACAATGGAAAAGAAAATGGAGGCTACTATAGTATAGATTGAAACGAACAACAACTTGAACGTGAAATGGCAACTGGTTTACATAAGGGTTGAGAGAGATGATGTACAACATCCCGGCAAGTGCTTGAAAGCTTATGTAATGCTTCAACCTGGACTATTTGGGTAAAGTGACCGCAATGTCCCCATTGGTCACTGTAAGAAGGATTCTGGTACCTAGGAACATGATGTTTCATTTGCTCTTTTGTCAAACTGGCCTAATTTGCTTAGCAGCTCCTAGTGGTCATCTCAAAGATGCTCATGGCGTTGCTCCATGTTTAGATAGCTTCCTTGTACCACTCCAGGTAGCAAGTCCACATGGGAAGCATCAGTTAAATGGAGGTCAGTACGGTAACGATCACGACAGTCTTGCAGGGGGTAATCGCTGACTCCACGGCCGCAATCGACATTTTCGAAACTTTGCCGCGACTAGTTGGAGGTTTCTGCCCACATGGTTGAGATCTTGCACTTCTTGCACCTATCCATGCTGCTTGAGATGCATTTGCGACTCAGAATTGGATCGAGCGCGTCACCATGGACACAATATGTGATGTTGGCTTTGGGCACGATCTCAAGTGCATGGACTCAGCTGAAGCTTGGCCAGTAACGGGTACTTTTGTGCGCTCCAGTGCTCCTTGAGTAAGAAGAAAAGGGACGTGCGGCAAGTCCACGTGTTTTCTAGGAGATGCCGCCGCTTCTTCCGCTGTTCGAGGAGGTTCTCGAAGTGAGCAAACGTCTGAGTGATGTGAAAAGAGCAAGCAGCTGTGCATGTAAAGCATGGCGAAGCGAAAACGCCGAGGCATCAACTCCAGCCTGTATGGTGCCTTCGCCGCTCAGCTGTGTCTCTTCTTTTTTGCAGCTCAATGTAGCTCTGCTTTAGCATGGTATGCGACAACAGTGCTCAGGACATCACGGGCTCGCGGACGCGTTGGTTCAAGAGGCTGCATGCGTAGGATCTCCGTGCATTGCCCTCCAGTTGCCTCTTCAGTCTCCTGGAAAATGTTGCGTGCTCCGTGCAGTCAACTTGACAAGCTGAATGGGATGCTTGATGAGATCATCGAGGCTTGCAGGCCTGGAAGGATTCTCGTCTCATCACCTGATATCATCAGCTGAATGCTCCTGTGCTAAGGGAAGGCCGAAGCACAGGATCCACCAACAGCTTGCTGCGGCCTCAGCAAAGTCACTGAAGGTCCGCGCAGGCGGCAGGAAAGCATGAAAGCGCTTGAGGGGCAAGAGTTTGCCCTAGTTTCCATTTTCTTTCCCATTATCCGCATATAACCCCAATATATCCCTAATTCAACCCCAATACAACTCCAGTATAGCCCCAATATACTATTAGTAGTCATTTGCAAGGCTGCATGCCCTGATTGCGGCAAAGTGTCCGCTGACGGGTCGCAGCTTCACACAGTCGGAGCTCCAGGACCAGCTGTTGACCATGTGCTTTGGCGGCATCATCATAGAGAGAATGGAAAAGCAAATGGAAACTACTATTTAGGGTGTAGGGTTTAGGGCATCACAAATGGTCATATAGGAATTATAGAGTATATTGGGGTAACATATTGGGATGAGGGAAAATACAATGGAAACTACTACCAAATATATAGGGATAATGGAAAGAAATGAAAACTACTATAATAGGCTAGTAGGGTATATATATATATACACATGTATATGGGATATATTGGTGTTATATAGGGATAACAAAAAAGAAAACGGAAACTATTATAATAGGGTATATATATATATAGAGTAGGGATCTATTTGGGTTATATTGGGATAATGGAAAAGAAAATGGAAATTACTATTTACGGTTTAGGGTTTAGGGATCTGGCATGTCGGTACTCTTGGAACTTGGAACCAGGACATTTGGTAGTTTCCCGAAATAGGGGGACCCTAATGTAGACCCCAATATACTCTAGTCTTTAATATGGGGCCCCCAAGAAAGGTACACCTCATTTTAGGAAACCCCCCATTTGCAAGGTTAGTTGCTGGGCACAAGACGACCACCTTGCTTCTCACCTGGTCCTTGTACTACACTGCACGCAGTCCGCACGTGGAGAAGAGCCCAAGCTGCAGAGATCCGGAGCTCTAGCCTTTAATAGTAGTAATGATGTTGAAGCAAAATGACAGCAACAGTAACAGTAACAGCCACAATAAGAATAATTATGCTATTAGTAAGACTAAAAGCAGCAATAGTAGCAACAATAATATTCAAACAATGTTACTATTAACCATGAAAATATTGTAAAGTCAGGAAAGCTCTGCAAAAAGCCAAACCCCAAATCCTAAATCCTAAATCCTAGACCCTAAACCGCTGAGGAAGCTCTTCTCCGAGCTGCGCCAGGTCTTCGCGGGCGATATGAACCGGCTGCCCACAGGAGAGGACCTGAGGCGTGACCATAGTAATAGTAATAATGATAGCATTAAGTATAATAATCGCAAGAGTAATGATAAGGATAACTGTAATAGTAACAGAAATAGTAATACAAGTAATCAAAATGATCGCCATCATAGTAATAATAGTCATTATGCTCATAATGGTAATATTAGTAACAATAGTAAGAATAGCAATACTGGTAATAATAATAACAATGGTAACAATAAAGATAATTGAAATAGTAGTAATAGTAGTGATGATGCACTTCGCTTTCATTTGGCGTCCTGATTCCACAATGGAAATGCAGGCGCTTGAAGTACATGGATATGGTCGTGCGGGAGACATTGCGCTTGTGTGCTCCAGTGCAGGCACCGTCCCGCATGACATGTTAACTGCTCGGCAAGAATTCGCCAGCATCACGATGCAGAGAGCTGCTCCCATGGCAGGTCGCACAGCGCGGCCTGACCCAGCCAGTGCAGTGTGGGGAATATACTCTCCTTCCTGGTGGCCACAGCGGAAGAGGCTGCGCTGTCTTGGTTTGCCTTGCTGGATGCATGACGCAAAGCGCCAAATGCGCGCAGGCAACTCCTGGATTGCTGGAACCTTAGCAATCCATTGAGGATCAAGATATCAGTCCCTGCGTGCAGCTGCGCGAGAAGATAAGGCCATACACATCATGGGCATTTCCCTGAGCACCTTGGCAGCCCCAAGATGCAAAACACAGGGAACCACCTCAAGCACCAGCCGATGTCAGTCTCGTGACTGAGGCAAGAAGTATTGGGGAGAAAACCACAAGGAGTTCATTCCAGAGCGATTTGAACCCGCAGCATGCTCGCAGAGTTTTGTAGAGCGTTTTGCCTCCATCAAGCTACCTTGCATCCTGCTAAGGAGAAGTTGGCCAAATTCCATCCCTTCCAGTTCATTCCGTTTGGTGGCGGAAGGCGTTTGTGCATAGGCCGTCTCGGGATTTAGGGTGTTTGAGTCTGAGGTCGTATATTTCCTCAACAATCCTTCTCTAAAGCCTACACCCACAATCTCGATGGAGAATCTGCAGCACCAACTGTTCAGGCAACCTCTTCGCGATCACGCAAGCAAAAACACTCCTGAGCATTATGCTTCGGATCCTGGGCTGACCATATGAGCCATAATCTAAACTCCTTAGAGGGGGTTATTTCGAGGATTAATATATAGTGGAGTATTATAGGGCTTATTGAGGGGGATGCTAGGAGTTAAGACTTCAGCTCATGTTCAACTTTACGGAAAGCTTTCTTGACATGATACTGTTAGGTATCCTAAGGATCTAATCAGGGGATTACACAGCGATGGTGTTGAGTTGAGCCAACCTCCTCTTTTCAGGAAGTTTTACGTGCGGATTGAGCCGGACAAGCCTGTGCTTTGGCCTGCAACATGGGTTTCAGGGTTTCGGGTTTAGGGTCTCTCCCAGAACGAGCTTGTATAGGGAGCCCTCCTCCTCGGATTCTTTTTTTCTCTCACATATGCTCCCACATGATGCAGTGCTTTAGGGAAGTCCATGGTTTAGCTTTAACTTATTAGTACCTTGGGTCTAGGGTTTAGGCTTTTGTGGGGAAATTGAGTGTCTAGATGTTCCCTTATCCATGGGACTCCACCAATTGTCCTTGAGGGGCCATGGATAGTTCTAAGTGGCGTTCTAGTTAGGATAATAGCAAGTTTATCTTGATTTATGGAAATGATCTACCTATGAGCCTTCAAGTAAAGACTAGATGGATCTTCTGAGTCTTTTTGCAAAGTATGGCAGATCAACTTGATGCCGCAGTTTTCCTCGAAACTATCCGTTGTCAATCCCTTACAGGGAGCCCCAAAGTTACATGGTACTCCCTAGATATCGCTAAGGTTCCTAAGGGCCTTCCATCTTGTGACCCAACTGCTGAGGTGAAGATTGACCCCAAGGACATTGCCACGCCTCTGCCTGCCAGCAAGCAGCTTATCCGCAAGCAGCCATGTCTTCCTTACAAACCTCTGATGAGCCATGTACTTGCTACAACAGGCAGGAACTCCCCAGAAATGATATAGCCATCTCTGAAAAACTTCACGGACACTTTCTCAAGGTAATCCCTGTAAGATCTCGTGGTAAGTAGCCCAGCGATGTCCTTGTCCTCCCCATAAATGGTCACACCTTGGCCCTCTCCCCTGCGTTGGGGTTGGGCTTGGGCCCTAGGATAGTAAATAACTTGATGATATAAAGAACGAGAGAAAGAATCATGGAAAGGAACTCCTAGATGTTATTCAAGAAGGACTCACAACTGGAATGACATGGATGGAGTTCGCAAGAAATCACATGACAGTGGACAAATATGTCAGCCCCCCTGTGTTGTGACCCCTAGCTTTCTTAAAGTTTTGAGCCAGGTAGGTACATTGCGGAACACGACTCGAGCAGCGGCCAAAACCCCCCTTGTGGGATGTTATATAAACATGAAAGTAATGATTGGCCGCGTCAGCNNGTGTGCGCGATAGTTCGCGTCAGTAAAATGTGAATATTCCCACGGCGGTAGTCTTTGCGACAGCAGATTGCTTAGCTTTGCATCTGCTTCAAAAACGGCTCCCATTGTGGCCGCGTCAGTGAAATGAGGTTTAATAGCCTGAAATAAAGCCGCGATAGTTCGCGTCAGTACAGTTTGTAAAAATGCATCCGCGTCAGCTATTCCCTGGGCGCGTCAGTATTGCGACTGGCGTCCGC
>CAJNIZ010005914.1:0-24765 GCA_905231905.1 Symbiodinium pilosum | reverse complement strand
TATGGGGTATATTGTAATAATGGAAAAGAAAATGGAAACTACGATGGTTTAGGGTTTAGGGTTTAGGGTATAATCCCCCTTAAGTAGATAGAATATGGCTTTGGGTATAGTATAATAAGATCTCCATATACCCTATATTCTACCTACTTAAGGGGGACTATGAGCCTGAGAAAAGCTCACGAGGCCTGAGGCCAAGCGCTGTTGGCAGCTTCTTCGCAGGCCCCCGGCCGCCACTCCTCGTTCTGCCCCTTGGAGGCACTTTTCTGGACACTTGGGGGTTTCCCAAAATCAGGGGTACCCTTTTGGGGTTCCCCATAATAGTATTTGGGGGTCTGAGTTAGGGTACCCGTATCTTGGGAATAGACCACTTCTCCTTAGTGCTATCCCACAATCTCAGCTTGTCCCTCGACATGAGATTCCGGACGTGAGCTCTCAGGTGGGGTGGCGAGTTCGGTACAACCCTCAGCGCGGCGCAGGACTTCGTGTCGGCGGCCGAGCAGCGCAACTTTCCTGTCGAGCTGAAGGCTCTGGATGAGGTGGGCACAAGCAACAAACCTCGCCAATTGTGTTAGTGTGTAGTACAAGTAGGTAGGCAGCAATGCACAGAGACCAGCAACAGGTGAAACCCGCTGCTCTGCTGGCTGGAGATGTCAAGTCCGAGTCTGGGGTAGTGCCGGTGGTGCTGATCTTGGTAGCCACGCCGCGAGCCTTAATCAGTGTGTGAGCCACACAACACGACCTGTCACTGGGGATGTGAGCACAGCCTTGGACGCGAAATGGTACTACTTATTCGCTTGGGTCACTTCTCAGGTACAATGGCCATCCGCCACCGATGCTTGGAGCCAACAGAGTATCCTTAAGGGCAACCGCCCACCTTAGGCAGCGTCTTTTCTCTGTTGGGTTTTTGCCGGCGATTGCCACAAGCCCTGCTATCAGGAACGCGGCCAGCTTCCTGAAGGAGTTGGCTGAGGTCCCAGCAGCCGAGGAGGGCGACTTGGCCCACGCATTCGAAGCTTTCAAAGCCATACAAGCCTTGTTTTTCTTTTGCAAAGTCATCAGAGCCCTTGATCCTCAGCATCGTGAGTGGACGTCCTGGCTTGAGCATGAGCCCTGACCGCAGGGATTCTTCACGCAGTGGTGTTCCTGAATCTCCATGATCTTTTTTCAAGGGTAGCCTCTGTATACCCTACACCATCCTACACCCTATCAGCGTTTAGGATTTAGGGTTCAGGGTCCCTAAACGTTGTGTCGCTTCATCCGCATGCTGCGTGAAAAATCTGAGGATCAAGCAGCCTTAGCTTTGCGGTGCTCGGTGTTGCTGAGAAGCACAATTTCACTGGCGGTTAGTAGGGAATAAGATAATGCATTATACAGGGACTATATTCCCATGTTCCCTACAAACCATCAGGAAGTCATTGTCACCCTTTTCGCTAGTTGCAGTTTAGTGTGTGGGTTACAGATCTGATGCATTATTTCCCTGGTGGGATTCCAAAGCCAGCTTAGGTTGGAAACTCAAACTGGGTGTCTACGTTTGTGAAGGCACATCGGGGAAAACCAGCCTCCTCACCACACTTGCACGGGCGCTTGTCGTGGGTCTTGGCCTTGTGGCGGATTATGGTGGTGCACTTGCAGTATTGTTGTCATTGCAATTGTAGCAGTAGTAGTAGTGGTAGTAGTAGCAGTAGCATTGGTGGTGGTAGTAGTAGTAGCAGTAGTAGTAGTAGTAGTAGTAGTAGTAGTACTAGCATACAACAACTCAGTACTAGTACCCGTACTAGTGCTAGTACTACAACAACCTGAAGCAGGCCGCGAAGGACGTGGAGAAGGGTCTGATCCGTGCCGGTGCTAATAGGATGCTGCCATTGGAGGCGCTTCCGTTTTCGAAGCATGACTGGATATCAGTCCCTTTTGGGGCCTTCCTTTGTAGACGGATTTCGCTTTAGGCTGTGAAGAGTTTTAAGGGACCCTGCTTTGACTTGAAGGTGCCTGCAAGGTGGATCCTCTCAACTTAAGAACTGGGCATACCAGGCCGTATCAGCTTATGAAGTGCGATGAAGTTAATGCAGAAGGACCATGAAGGGATTGCAGATGACATAGTTTGGGATACTCAGGTTCTAGAGGGGAGTTTCCAGAGGCAGGGAACACCGCCCCTTCAGCACAAGTTGCAGCAACATGGAGTAGCTGCACAAGAACTGTCCTTATGGGATAGTCCGTTGAATGGCCAGTTCTGCTGGAAAAGCTATTTCACAACATCCCAAAATGCAGGCCACAAAAGTGATCCGAGAATGAGAGTGCCACCATGGCCACGCGTAGGACGAACCAGTTACGTGGATCCGTAAGTGCAGGCTGCCGACAAGAACGATGCCTTTGAGAGGCAGCTTCGAACGTGGCGAAAGGCCTGGTCATGGTGAGGATGTATGTGTAGGAAGTGAGGACGTCCACAGTTCAACCAGATGGTTTTGAGAAGTGCAGGGCTGTTGAGGTGCTGTGGGCATACCACTGTTCAGGAGAAGATTTGGCAGAATGTTTGACTGGGCAAGTTTACAAAGCTCCCCGACAGTTTTTCTCTGTTGCCGCATGCCTTCGCTCGGAGGTGATCTTCACACAGTTTGCAAGCTCGCCTGCAGAGCTTGTCAGGGAAGCAGAAGGAGAGTCCTATGCGGAGGCCGGCCAACAGAGTCCATGTTCACCCATGTTCCACGTCTGAAGCAACATGTGCGCTGTGTAGGCCATGGCTGAGCAGCTCAAATTGGAAACATCCGGTGGGTCTCCGGCCACCACGATGCAAGCGAATTTCACGGAAAAGCTTCACGATAGCAATGGACAGGAGCCCTGCATCAAACTTCATATGAAGTCAACCCTCCTTGCATGCCCAGGATGGGATACCAGACCTGCACTGTCAGCATCAATGAGGCCATGCGCATGTAATTCTTGAAGTCACGTGCTGGGATGCCTGCAATTTTCTCAGGAGCTCTGCATGCAGAGCGATGCTAGCAGCCCCTCGGTCCGGCAGATAGTCATCGACCGACCTGGCGGCTGTTCCTACGCCTGCGGTGATCACTTGGAAGTCCGGCCGAGGAGAGCGGAAGTGTAGTGAAGTCCAGAGCCCAAAGCAAGCAGCAATGATTTGTCTGCTGCGGTGTTTCCCCCACGCAGCTGCAGGAATTCGGAAGCACAGGCTGGACCCTCGGAAGACACGGTGCCCTGTTGCGCTGTCACCTTCTTTCTGTCAGGTGCTGCGGTGCTGCCACCGCCTCGGTGTCCAGGCAGATGCCGTGGTAACCGTGAAGGGTGAGAAGGTCGACGAGGAGCTTCCCTGCGGAGCCTCGGCTTGCTCCGCAGTGCCGTGGAAGGTGAAGCCGTTGTTGGGGCTATAGCAGGACTACGGGTACTGCATGGTAGCATTCCGAAATATTACGACGGTTACGTAGAGCATGCAGAGCATCCGTGCCATTAGCAAAAAAACAAGATGAGAAGATCTCGATGCCAAGGAGAACCCATCACCATCGGTGACATCCTCTCCTACTACGTGGACCTCTCAGCGCTTCCATCCCAGGAAGCCTTGGCTTCATTGCTCCCACACGTCACAAGCGCCACCGAGGCGAAATGGACGTTTTCCAAACCAGTCCCTGTCTAACCTTCCTGGGGAACCTAGAATCCGTACAATCTCTATATGATCTACCCTAGGCACCCAAGGTACCTCTACTTCCTTGGAGAAAATCCCAAATGACTAGACAGCTGCACGTGCTAGTGGTATCGCTCTCGATACGGTTTGGATTTGCTTCCTACTGGTATGGTGCTGGCCCATGGGTTCATGCTGAGTTCCTGTTCATTCATGCTCATCTTGCTGTGGCTGTTGTAGTTCACAAGGGAGTGCTTGGCACAAATGAATGCCTTGTAAGCAGTTGCCTGCTCGAA
The DNA here is from genome assembly GCA_905231905.1 of Symbiodinium pilosum. Taxonomy (NCBI): domain Eukaryota; class Dinophyceae; order Suessiales; family Symbiodiniaceae; genus Symbiodinium; species Symbiodinium pilosum. The sequence goes on along the minus strand of CAJNIZ010005914.1, from coordinate 20,847 downwards.
GGCTGCCAAGCTGAAGCTACTAACCGTCATGAAAGAAGACTCCGAGTACGAGCGCTGGTGCAAGCGATGCCTCTCCATCTTAGACATATTGGACGAATACCCCTCTCTGCAGGTTGGCATTGGCCGATTTGTGGAGGTGTCTCCAAAACTGCAGGCACGCCTCTATTCCATTGCCTCCTCTCCCTTGGCAAGGGGAAGCAACGTGGAGCTATGCTGCCGCGTGGCTACTTACACGGCCTCTCCTACAAACAGCCCGGAAGCCATCCGCAAGGGCATCTGCTCGTCCATGCTTGCAGCATCCAAGTCGGTGATCTGCAAGATCAAGGAAGCGCCGCACATGCGACTCCCGCCAGATCCTAGCAAGCCAATTGCTTGCGTTTGTGGTGGCACTGGAGTTGCTCCATTTCTGGGTTTCTTACAAGAGAGAGAGGTTTGCAAAAAGAAAGGCACAAAAACAGGGCTGGTGCACCTCTACTTTGGCTGCCGGAATGACACAGACTTCTTGCACAAATCGCAGCTTGAACAGTGGCACAGAGATGGGCTTTGCTCGTTGAAGGTGTCGCTGTCGCGGCCGACCGATGGCAGTACCAAAGAGTATGTTTACCATGCACTCCGGAAGAACTCTTTGGACATCCTCAGGTTGTTGGGGGATGGAGATGGCGCTGGGTACTTCTACATCTGCGGCAGTGCGTCGACGCTGGCAAAGGATGTGACGAACGTTTTGGTTGACATGCTGAGCGGCTTGGCAAGGTGATGCATGCATAGCTCTCAATCTGGGTTGCTGTTGACGAATTTAGATGAAGTTACTACAGTGCGGAACTCCTATCATTTGTTACCAGTACATACCCAGATTAAGGTAACCTAGTCTAAGTTCCTTGGCAGCAACCCAGCAATAGGACCCCGTGGGGGGGGAAGGGGGGAGGGAGGCAGGCTTGATCAATAGGGCTCATGCCAGGCAGCCGCAGCCCACTTGCAATTCCGGCATGGAGGGGATGATAATCCCCTCCACCTAAAAAATACCCCCCCCCCCGCCCCATCCCCCCCCCCTAATATTAAAAACTCCCATTAGGTGGTATATAATATCTGATATTATATTGGGCGTATTCAATATTGTGGGGAGGTGTAATATTAGGGGGAGGGGAGCAGGGATGATAAGTAGCATGATCAATTCTTTGGGGCTCCTCCACTGTGGGGTTTGCCAACTGCTCAGGCGAAAATGGTGATGCCTCCCGTGGCTTCACCAAGCTGACTGAGCTCCAGGAGCAAGTTCTTTCTGTTGGTTCTTGAGATTATGTGGGTGGTTGTCAATATTATGGTCCCTTTTTGGGTCCCTATTGTAATACGAGGCCTAATTTAGGGGACCCAAAAAGGGACCATAATTTGACAACCACCCATGTGTCTGCGTTGAATTTCGAGGTCGATATCCCAGGAACCAACTCAACTGCCTATAGACTATAGTCTCTCGTAGCAAAGTACCTTCAACCGCACTGCCCAGGAGCAAGGCAGGGTGATCTTCGACGTCTGGGGCTGACGGGATTTGCTGATGCCTAGAAGCGTAGCTTTGCGGACTGGTGCACACTTGTTCGCAGATTCTCAATTAGATGGCTTTGACATCTGTTGCTGGACGCGGTTAGTTCTTTGTCAGATTCGTTTCTTGAAAATCCAACCGTGGTCAAAGAAACTGCGGAACTTGAACGGAGCTGCGACTTTGCATGCACGTGACCATGCTTCGTAGTCGGGGCCGTGAGGCCTTTTGCACTCACTGATCCTGCGCTGACCTGTCGCAGCATGGCGCATGGCTTTGGAGCCAGTTGCGGGCTATGGCCCAGCGAGGTCACATGGACATCAGTATTGAGCAATCTCATGCTCGATTCACTGAGAGTCCTTCTTGTTTCCGTTTCCTGATCGATTGCGTAGAACGAAAAGACGAAAACAGCAATCGAAACCCAAATCGTTGGCCTTTCCTGGACGCTACACCGACATCTATTCGTCCAATATGTGTATGCACATACAAGAAGCACTGTCTTCCTGCCGCCTGCCAGCATGTTGTTCGCATGCAGGCGGCATTTGTCTTCTATAAGACTATGAAGCGGCTGGGTGCAATTGCCGATGTCATATGCGCTCATTCTGTTGGTTCAAGGTTTAGTGGTCATGTGCTTGGCAGGCATACCATGATTTCGTCTGCTGTCTTCACCAGTAAGTTCCTGAAATTAGCACAGTTCCCAATTCCTTCTTCAGCCGGGCACATGGCGCAAGAGCCTCTGTATTTAGAATGACGCCTTGGCTGCACAAGCAATGGTGTCGTGGCTGACACTCCTGCCGGAGCCTGGACTTCGGTTCTGTTTTTGTGTATAGTCTCCCTTAAGTAGATAGAATATGGGGTATATGGGGATCTTATTATAATATACCCAAAGCCATATTCTATCTACTTAAGGGGGACTATAGGTTGCCTGGCATGACGCCTGAGGCCTTATCGCCATTTGCGGCGATTTCCTTCTGTGTGCAGCTCACAGCTCAGGCCCGACCAAGTGCATCCACGCGGGGTATTGGGAGCGCAAGCCGATATAAGCCGATATGTATGGTTGTCAAAATTATGGTCCCTTTTTGGATCCCTATTATAATACGGCCCCTAATACTTAGGGTGCCCAAAAGGGACCATAATTTTGACAACCACCCATATGTATAGCAGTATGGACAATTTCAGCTTCTGATGCTCAATCCTGCAAGTTCTTCAAGAGAGTGAAGTGTCACATTCCAGGCATTGCGCCTCCGAGCAGAGCCCGCTGGAACAAGCACCTCAATCCGTGGGATCTCGCTTGGCTCATGCTCGACTGAGGCCGGGCGTTGCTTTCTGTGTCGCACCCCTTATCCCTAAGGGTCCAAGTACCCAATAATTAGGTACTTAGGATTTGGGTAATAGTAATTGTAGTACAGGTTTTGGGGAAGTATATGATTATTGGGTACTTGGACCCTTAGGGTATTCCAGTTGTGAGGTACCGTATTCCCCGACAAGTAGCAGGCATTCTTCTCGGGACCGAAAAGAGAAGTATCACTGGAAAGGCGTTTTGATGTCGGTAACCGACCATCCTGGCAACATGCTTGAGAAGGCTCAATCAAGTGAGGCGTTTCAGGTTTAGAGTTTAGTGCAGGCCAAGGCCAGCACTTGAACATACAGATCCCATGAAAGCCGTGAACAAAAGCCCCACATGAAACCCGCCAAGCAAGACGTAAAGTCTTCTGAGAAAAGGCATTCAAAATCAAACTGAAGAGCCATGTATTTGTCGTGTCTTTTGCTTGGACACTTTCTTTTCGGAAATTGTATGAATGTGCCCTGCTTTGTAAGTACTTCTGCTAGCCCTTAATGCTTGAATCCTCCAGTCATGATGGTTTTTGAATTCAATATTACTTATCCTTGCTGCTTCAGCATTTAAATCTTGAGCCCTAGATGATCTCCTTACCAACCCATGAGGACCATAGTCGATCTGGTCCATCGTATCTGGCTTATGAATCGTGAAGCCCTAAGATTGAACAAACCGTCAACCTTGACCGCGTGTTTGCAGGTTCGTCCTGCGGCATGGCGCAGTGCTCGGCCCGATCAGCACCACGATTGGCCTGATCCTGATGTGCATTCGAAGGTTTCCCAAAATTGGGGGGAGTTGTTGGGGGCCCCTGTTGTTCAACGAAACTACCATTTGAAGGTTTCCAGAAATTTCGAGTCTTTTCTGTGGGAGTCTCGGGGTAAGGATTAGAGTCGAGTATTTTGAGATATAATCCTGCGGGAAATGCCCACTTGTTGCAAGCCAGCGTAGCTCGCAAGCTCGGATATGTGGGGAGAGCTGTCAAGATTATGGTCTCTCTTTGGGTGCGCGTAGATTTATGGGGCCGTGTTGTACTAGAGACCCCAAATGGGGACCACAGTTTTGATAACCTACCAGACGTGTGTCAGCGCCAGGAAGACATTGGTTCATTATGGCGGGTAGTCACTGGTGAAGCATGTCTGGGTCTTCTAGCTCCCGCACTAAAGAACTTGTTTTGCCATCCGGGCTTACGGAAGGGAGGGGGTTGCAATAATAAATGATGGGGCATGGGTAGGACCAGGTGCTGCAGCTCGTAAGACTAGTAGGACAAGTAGAAGGGAATCTGCTAAAATCGGGACGTTTCCGGCCGGACAATAACATTATTGCCACCCCTTTATTATTGCGATTTGGACTTGAGTAGACCTTGTCGGGCTCCAAACTTGTTTGAAAGCAAATTTGATTGTGCCGGATTTTTCCAGCCCAGCAACAAAACGCTATTGTCACCCCCTTTATTCATGCTATGGTTACATCAAACCCGAAACCCTAAACTGGAGCCCCCAAAGGTCCCCGCACAAGCAAGCTGGCCCCAAATCTGGATCTGACCCGAGGTTGGTTGTATCCAGCCCTACTTGGAACCTCATGTAGTGATAAGCAGACCCATAGGTAACCTGAATAGGGTTATGATTGTCGTAGTAGGCCTACTCAGATTATGACCCTACTTGTAAGTACTCATGGATCTCCAAGCAGGATTGCAGGCCTGAATGAGACCATCCCATGCATGGCTTGGGGGATATCGAGGGCTCTAGAGAACACCGCCCCACTGAAGTGCCTAGGCAATGCTGGATACGTCATGGGCATGTTTGAGCTCAGCCCTCAGGTATCCTCCATCTTGAGTTGCCTGATGCAAAGCATACAGGAAATCTGTAGCTGGACAGTAATTCCGATTATGATGTAATCTACACGATTATACTATGATAATGCAACTGGACAGAAGGTACGGGGTCACAGACATTTGGTGGCTGCGCATCTGGGCCATCTCTGGTTGCGGCATGGTGGTACTCTTTCAGCTGTCTCGGGCCTGGCTACCTTGATGTGTTCCAGTTGGCCATTAAAGTGAGCGTGAGCGCCTTCTTGCACAAAGGCTCCAGCCCCAGTGTCAATGGCTTTCGGTACGCCTCTGCAGGTTTTCCGCAGACGTCTGGTGATTTTTTGCGTGCGTGTAGCTATTTGGGACACCTGCTATGCTGTAACAGTAACATCTCTGTGCCAGGCTGGTTGGTGTTTTGTATACGTCGTGGTCAACATTCTCCAGCTAATGGGGGAAGGTGAGCAGCCAGCCGGGTGCCTGGTAGCGGGAACGGGCGGTCCGAAGGCCTAGGCTCTTTTGCATGTTTCCTAGAACAGCTCATACTAGCTGCATGTCATGGTCTCTAAGGAACCGCCACTCACAGAAGACGAGCAGACCTGGACTCAGATTGTTGCGTTGTTTTAGATTTTAGACCAAAGCTTGAGCCCTTTGAGGAAGCTCTTCCACCTTCTTGAAGATCGAGTAAGTGTGCGAGAGCATGGGCCTTGTTTGTCCAGGGATTTGGTTTGCTGACTGCGAGAATCAGACATGTCACATGCTATCAAACAACAAGGTGGGAGGTGGCCCAGATACAGATCCTGTTACTTCTGGTGCTCAGACAATAGGGACACATTGGACACCTAGAACCTGAGAAACCCCAGCAACAGCACGATCTCTGAGTGAGTTCGCAAGGTTTGCTGACTTGGCCTACTATGGTGAGTGGCGGTCATTCGGTGCCGGGGACCTGCCGGGATACTCAGCATCGTCCAGAACCTAGAGGCAAACTAAACCAATTTCTACGTCTGCTGAGCCTTGCAGTACACCTAAACCCCTAACCCTAAGACCATGGACCCTAAACCCCTGTATAACCCCATTGTAGCATTTTCCATTTTCTTTTCCATTATCCCTATGTAACCTCAATATAACCGTAATATAACCCCTGGAAAGCCTGGACAGTTTTGCGTGGCGTGCTTGTTGGATTTGCAAGGGTATTGCAGTACGGTTCAAGAGCGGGTTTTTGCAGTTCGTCAGATTCTGTGCCAAATTCTTCATACTCCAGACCGCTACGCCCAAAGTTTGTGAGTCCAAAGTAATCCCCTCCTCCTAAGATTAAACCCCCCACCCCCGTGATATTACAACATATAGGAGTATTTAATACTGGGGGGCACGGGGATGTTTAACATTAGGGGGAGGGGAGTACTTCAGAGGTTGTGCGAGCGCGGCTGCGAAGCCATTGGAGCTGGAGACCAAAAGGCTTGCGGAAGGGCCTAGACCTACTGGAGGTTAGTAGGGAAGACGGGAATATGATCCCTATATAATCCCTATGTAACAATTCCTTATTCCCTGCTATCCCCATTATGTAGAGCGTTGAGGGGTTTAGAGGTTTTCAGAGCTGTTTGCAGCGTGTCTGTAGTCGGCTCAGAAGATGCCCTCAGCAGATACTGTACTGCGAAATCGAGCAACTGTCCAGGGTTTAGGGTTGGGGGTTTGGGGTTGAGGGTTTAGGGTGCAAACTATAATCCTACCATTTCACAGGCTCCTTTAAGTGTAGTCTGTGGATTCCAGGCCATGCCCATGCTGTGACAGGAGCAGTGCTTGTACCTTCTTGCTGAAGGCTGCTGCGAGGCGCGGACTTGCAATGCTGTGATTTAGCGTTTAGGGTTTAGGGTTTAGGGTTTAGGGTTTAGGGGAGAATTTTTGCCTTGGCACTGTAGAATGCCTACTGGTTGTTAGTAGGAAAAATTGGAACATAATAATCCTTCTATAAACCCTGTAGAATATATGCCCTAATTCCCTACTGACAACCAGCAAGACTGACAACCAGCATGGTTTGTAATGAGTAATGTGGTGCCTGGCCCGATCCTTGTCTGACAGACGTTTGGACTGGCACAGTGCGATGTCCAGGTCTCCGCTGCTGGACGCCTCATCACGCTGCTAAAACCAGGAAGTGTGGTGGGAGAGGTGGGCGCAAAGAAAAAAATCTTGCCTGGAGCACTTTGGCGCAACCAGCTGGAGGTCGGCTACTTGTTGGACACGCAGCCGTTGCCCACGCAGGCAACACGAACTGTAGCCGCGCTCATGAGTAACAGATGATACCAGCTGCATAAATCATTGCCCACCACGAGCAGTAACTCGAAGGTCGCTGTGCGTGATCGAGTTCGCTGCTTGGTCGGCTATTTGTTGGACACGCAGTCCAAGCCCCCGAGAACACAGTCGAGCGACGGCTGTCTGTTGCCCACGAAGGCAGCGAGGACTGTAGCCGCGCTCATGAGTAACAGATGATACCAGCTGCATAAATCGTTGCTCACCACGAGCAGTAACTCGAAGGTCACTGTGCGTGATCGAGTTCGCTGCTTGGCCCTCCCCGTGACAGAGGCCGCACATCTCCATGGTTAACGATTGTTGTCAAAGTGGTGGTACAAGTTGTTGCTTCTTTTTTTCCATATTAATCAAATTATCAGTAGCTTTCAACTTGCATGACACTTTGCTTCCCACCACAATTGTGGTGGTGGTGGTGGTGGTGGTGGTGGCGGCAGCGGCGGCGGCGGTGGTGGCGGTGGCGGTGGCGGTGGCGGTGGCGGTGGCGGTGGCGGTGGCGGTGGCGGAGGTGGTGGTGAGATGATGCGGATGACGATCACCTGCAATACCAGGACAACGAAGATGGTTGAAGGTGGTGTCGCGGTCGGGTCGCTGCCGTTATCGCCGCTGTTAGCGATATTGTTGTCATCATAGCTCTGGTAGTGCTGCTACCAGCGCATACCAGCATCATTCACAACTCGCTTTTGATCTTTTGCGCAATCTGCGAGTTAGCGAGTTCAAGGAGATCTGAGCAGCTCAGGTGCAGACGCTGCTGAAGCGGCGGCCAGACCTTCAGAAGCCCATCATCCGACTCGTCTCCTCGAGCCTCCTTGCTAAGGCTCGGCGCTTGATTGTTCGAAAAAGAATAGGGGCGAGATGCACAGTGCCAGTGACGTGTAATTCGTTCCATAAAGCACAATACTAGTAGCATTTATAGTCTTCCTGGTATTGTCTTTGTGCTAGTTGACAGGGTGGTGACAACACACCGGAAATCGCTTCCAGTCTGTGTCCAGGAAGGCTGCGTCCTGGGCGAGGCTGGAGGGTGAAGGGGTGTTCCTAACACCAGGGTGATTGAGGAGTATTACTTCAACTACGAAAAGCAAAAGGATAGTAGCAAGGAAAATGAAAAGGAAGCGTCTCTACCATAGGGATTGAATGAGGGACAAACAGATCTGTTGAAGTAGCTGTATTTTGAGTGCCCTTCAGAAAGCGCCTTGCGTCCAGACCTCGTCCCCAAGTTCCATGCACTCGCACGTTGTTCCTGTTGGAAGCTGGAAGGCGTTGGAAGATCGTCGGTACAAGGCCGGGTGCTCATACTTTGTTCTTTCTCCCACATCACGTCTGTGCCATGTGAGATTCTCAAGCCCGTTCATCCAATAAGCTTCTATTTGCTGAGACTATCGCGGCCCAAAGACTTTATCGTCGCTGAAGAGGATTGTTGTCGAAAACTGTGCAGACGTCCCTTACCAAGATATGATGTGTACAAAATGGACTCCCATAATCCGTCTTCTAGAGACCCCCGAAAAGGTATCCCTGATTTTGGGAGCGCCTGAACCCTATATCCCCCTGCAGAACCCCTATGTATCCCCTATAATCCCCCTTTCAAGGTACCCTCTCCCTAAATTTGAGAACCCCCCAGCCCTGTTGCCGGGAGGCCGTCTTGGAGGTGGCCTGTCCCATGGCTTGGTCCTGAGAAGTTTGGAGGGCTAAGGGTTGCTGATTTGAATGCCTGAATTTGAGTTCACAGTAATTTCAATAGATTTAATGATAATAGTAGTAATAGCTTAGAGTAGTAATGCATTGGTTGCTCGAACCCCCCTTAAACCTAAACTCTCTTGAACCTGAAAACATACCTGAAATCTAGACCGTTGAAGGCGAAGCAGCCCGGGGTGGCCGAGGGAGTGGCGGCGTACCGCCGCAGAGTGCTCAGATCGCACAGGTTTGCAGGTAGAGTGCTCCTTCTGGCAGTCTTTGTAGAATATGCGCGGGATTTGCAAGGCCGCAACAGCATTTCCTCAGACGATCACAAGCGCCTCCTTGCCGATGTGCCGCAGTGCTGTGGTCTTAGCGCGGTGGGTGTGACAGTAATACCTCCCTCACAATGTCGGGACAGGTCCACGTGATGCCTTCCTTGAGCTTGCAAAGTCCAGCAAAGAAGGCAGGCAATGCAGGCAGTTCTGGTGCCTGTGCTACCTCTTCACTGACGTTTGCTGGCATCTTGAGGCCGTTTGGCATATCGGGCGCCAAGTCAGTGGTTCCAGCGTGGGAAGAAAAATGTGCAGCGGTGCTGAGGGCCTGGAGGAGTTTTTTTCTGGTGCATTCTGAGTTATTTGAAGCATCTGAAATCTGCTTTGCCCTGGCCGAAGACAGTGCCAAGTCTTCCTTCAAGACACTGCTGAGCACAGTTTGCTGAAGTTATGCGCTTGCAGGTGCAAGCGAGTCAAGGTCCATTTGCGTCTACTACACTTTGCAAGATACCCATAAAGCAAGCACTGGAGTTCCCTACCACCAGCTGATGAAGCCATGCAGAAGTTCGAGGAAAAAGAGCCACCCAAAATCCGCAGCAACCCAAGTTGACCTGGCGGGAAGTTCATGCAGTGGGCTTCGACCAGGTTGAGTTCTGAGATGTTCTCAGGCCAGTTCACTTTCAAGCGGAAGCGATCGGAGACACAGGCTGCGGACAAAAACAACAATCATAATTGAATCATAATGCTGTTCATAGTAGAAACAATACCAAAGCAATATAACTTGTAACAACAATCGCCCAAGCATCGTATCAGTTAAATCATCAATAAATGTACAGCTACTAATATTTCTTTGAGACTCCAAGCTTTCTGGCTCCTTGTGTCAGGGAGAGGAGGAGGACGAGCGGCCGTCTCTGCTGACGGATCCCTCCTGAGACCCCAATGATAACGTGAGCTACGGACTAAGGTTAGGTTGGGGGGGACCTGTAGGGGAATATATAGGGTTTAAGGGGGACCTATGCTAGGCATATATTGATATACTAGTAATGAAAACATAGTAGTGACATGTAAGGACCGTAACAATTGTGTCAATAAGAGTCGTGCCATTAGCATTAGCAATATGGTCGTACCAGCAATATGAACATCAGCAGTATATGTAAGATGAATAAAAACAATAATAAGAACATTAACAACAATAATAATCACGATAAAGACAAATACTGGAAATCAACATCTCAAAAACAACATTAACAGCTAATATCATAATAGTAATGCTAGTAAGAAAACAAATAATGATAATCGCAAGAACAATATAAGGACAACAATCTGCATATGCACTTTGGCCTGGCCTCGGCGATGCTGCCATCAGGATGGGCAGTACCGGAACAAGCTGCCACTGCCACACGTCCCGAAGCTGTTGAAGATACTCCCTGATATGGATGAGCCTGGGCCTTGGGACCTGACAGCAGATACAACAAAAAATGATAGATTCATTTTTTGATTGCATTCTGTCATGTTATGACATGACTTCTTGTCGGCTTCCTGCCCTGAGGTTGTGCATGTACCGCAGGGACTCCCTGGACAGCAAGCTGAGGCGCGCAGGCATGCTACAGGTAAGGCAACTCGCCTTCTGGTGAAGCAATGCTTGTTTGAGCTGAAGCCTTTGCAGGCCATGCTTGCTTTCGAACCGGACACTGCTGCGCTTGCCTCATTTTCATGTTCGTGGGCACTCAGAACAATGGCCACTGTTTGGCTGCCATGGTTCTTGCAAGGTCGCGAGTCAACATCTTGGATGATGATGCCTACGGCAAGGCTTGCATGAAGCTTCAATGCATATGGGAACCGAATTGTGTGTGCATTCCTGGATTCCATTCTGCAATGCAGGAGCCGGAGCAAGGTACGGAGCCTGTTGCGGTGAAGGGACATTGTGCGGGTGTTCCCTGCCTTCTCTAAGGATCAATGGCACCACCTCCTCCCCCAATAGATGCGCAGCTCTTGGATGACGATGACGCGCCTTGGCTGCCAAACTGAGTTCGCTCCCCTCTTACTGTTCTGACTGTTTGCTGTGCTCGCAACCAGGTGCCAGAAGAAGTGGAGCGAGCCAAGAAGCCGTGGAGCCCAGCGAATCCCAGTGAAGCTCCCCGGCATCGCTGAAACATGCTTGTCAAACTCTGGGCAAGGTTCGCGCGATTGAAAGAGCCCACGGAGGCATACCACCGCCAGGCCAGAAACGTAGCAATGAAAATCCGCGATGTCTGAAGCATGCCACGGCGTGCGAAGGCCTTCGGCTTGCAGCTGCCGCAGCTGATCACCAACGAGACTTGGCAAGTTCGCCTAAACCACCACATCCATTTCTAGAGGTGTGCAAGTTCAAGCAAGTTCAAAGCAGTGCAGCTGTAAGCTTACGCGCCAAGGACGTGTTCACTGAGCGTCAGCGCTTCACAACAGGCATTGTGGGCTCATCGCGCAATATTACTGTTATTTCACTGTTGTTACTACTATTTGGTATTGCGAGTAGTCTTTTTATCACTATCACTGTTCTTATTGATTACCGTTAGTACTGTTCTGATTCGAATTACTAAATTGTTATTGTAACCAAAAGGAACCCGCAGCTTGCACAAATTTGTCAGGAAGGAATGCTGCTGAGAAAAAGATTTACCGCGATCCTCCTGGCTTCAAGAGCAAGGAGGCGGGCAGAGTACTGGCAGCTATCTTCTTCGGAAGCCGCGTAGAACCTTCGAAATCTTATTTGTGTCTGGGTGAAGGAAGTGGCCCAGAAGATTGGCAGGACCTTCCAGGCTGCCAAGGAGGCGGGACTTCAGAAGGTAGCGAAAGCTCGCAGTTTGCGGAATTGCACATGCCCACATGCGCGTCTACAACGTTTCCTCTCAGACACTGGAGGGCCGTTTCCTTTGGGGGTAAATGGCTGTTTAATGTTCCGTGATACCGCAGCCTTGATCTGGTTTGTCAGGAGCCGGTGCATCCTACAAAACCACACCTGAAGCCAAAGCGCGCCCAGCACTCAGAATCCAGGCTTGGGGTTTGGGGTTTAGATATGGATAAAGGCTTTAGGATTCGCTGTAGGGTTTTGGGAATCTGTTCTTCTTTTGGCTTGCATGTGAATGTAGAGGGGTCCCCATTCACCCCGCCGCCTTCCTCCTCACAGATTCCTCCACCAACGGACCACGATTCTGAAAGCTTCACCAAACCCACGTAAAAGAACTGATGAGATCTGGTGTCTTCATGTATCAGCGTGCGCAATATCGCTGCGTACCCAGTATAGGCCCTGATTTACAGCAATCCCAATTGTAAGAAAATCCCAAAAAGAGCCCTTAATTCTCGGAAACCCTATGCATTTAGGCCCCTATTTATTCGTATACACCCCTATATAGTCCCTGCCCAACCTTAAACCCTAAACATGAAACCAAAACAATCCCTAAATCTCGCTAATATTGCAAGCCCTAAACCCTAAACCCCAACCCTAAACCCAATATAATCCCTGCATCGCCCAAAATTACAGCCCTAAACCCAAAGCCCTAAGCTTAAAACCCAAGATAAAAAAGGCCGTCGGGGTTGTAAAAAAAAGATCCCTACACCCCGAAAATTACAAGCCCCAAACCCTAAACCCTAAGCCTTAAACCGCCTCCTTTTTCCCAAACTGCTTGAGCCTTTGGGCCCAGCTTGTTGGGGCCGTGCCAATCAGGCATCTTCGAGGGGTTTAAGCTGAGGAGAAAAGGTCCGAGAAAAAAAAAGGGAGAGATCATTGGAACATCCTGCGTGGCTTCCTCACGGTCAAGGGCTATGGTGAGGACGACCAGTTCGAGCCGGACTCGCAGACATTTGTGGAGTTATGGGAGAATTCATGATCAAGGAAGGAAACCACGAAGAAGATGCCAAGGCGGAACTGGAACGTCGACGAGCTCACGAAGCCTCCATTGCACAAAAATGGGACAGGTAAATTCTCCAGGAGGCTATGGAGTAAGGACGCACAAAAAAGTGGTGAGGCTATTCTACGACATCAAGGACAGGATCTCGTATGAGAACTGACCCAAAACAAGAGGCGCAGCAAGACCCTCACCAAAGGCTTGCAGACAAAAGCACTTACCGCTTCCAGACTCAAAAGCCCGCGTGCAGAACCTTCCCATGGATCACCAATTCCAGCCTCACAGCCCGCTATGATGCTCTCATTGAACTCGGCGGTCCCCTGCTCTGGCTGCTGCTCATCTTGGCCGTCGTCTTCACCCGGGCCCTCAAACCTCTTGCAGGGACGTTGTGACCGAAAGCTTTCCGCTCCATCGACCACGACATCCTGAGTGCCCCTTCCAAGCACTCTACCCTGCTCAAACCCTAAAGGCCCTAAACCCTAAGCTTTTTTTAATTGCAATATAATCCCTACAGCCCCCCAAAAGTACAAGCCCTATACCCCAAACCCTTAACCCGATATGATCCCTACATCCCCGAAATTTCAAGCCTTAAAACCTAAACCCTATGTAATCCCTACATCCCCAAAACTTACAAGCCAGCCTGAGGTCATGCAAGTAGTGCCCGATGTTCACCTCTGGTCGAACAGGCCATTGCCTTTTCTGTAGACATGGAGGGGATTATTCGGGGAATGGAAAAGTGAAAGGAAGTGGGTTTAGGTTTTAGGGTTTAGGGTGAACCCACAATATTACGAAGGGTTAAATAGGGGTATATAGAGATTCTTGCCCAAGTAATGGAGAACCAAATGGAAAATTGGATGGACATCAACATTCTCTACGGGCTTGGGCCTGGGGATGGTTTACACGGATGGCAGGCTCGCGTGAGGAAGACGATAAGGATTGTATCGTTTGGAGGCCTTTAGGGATTCTTCGATCATTGGGATCCTGAGAGTGAGTAAGGCATTAGAGCGCCGAGCAAACCTGCAGGTCAATTAATGTTAAGTAATTCGGCTTCAGTCATGGGGCCAGGGGCTATCAGCCACGTACTCTCTCTCTCTCTCTCTCTCTCTCTCGCTCTCTCAGAGTTGGGGCCTGCGAGAGGGGATGAAGAGGAAGGCTGCACAGGAGGGATGCCCCTCTCGAGCGGAATGAGTGTTTTCGTAGCTTGAGCTGGCAGGTATGTTCAGGTCGCGTTCGACGAGCAGCCAAAGGGACAAGCAATTCAGCGGAACGATCTCCTTCTCAGGCGCATGTCGGCATGCACATCTGTCACCTGCACATACATGCAGGCGCGTGTGCATGATATGAAGTGCTGGTAGAATCTGGGCATATGTATACATTGTATACATATCATATATATCTATACACATGCTTCCATCCTCAATTTCGCCTTCAGCCGTCTGTAAAAGTCACGTCGTATTCGGAAAATGACACACTGACGTGAAGAGCTGAATATGCCCGAGATAAGCAAGAGCGATAAACTCTTCCCCCCCCCAAAAAAAGATGCCTTACATGCATGAGGCGTACATGATTCAGTTGAGAAATCGAACATGACTTTCTTTACACATCAGTAGCGCAGGCAGACATAAAAGCGATGCACCTCCTGCAATTTGTTTGTGGCATGGGATTACACTTGGATTTGGCGAATGCTGATATGATATGGTGTTAGTGTGGGGAAGGGCTTAGTGTCAGCTCTGACCCTGTGAAGATCTCCACTTACCTTGATGCGGAAGTTTCCAAAACTTCTGTGGGATTGCCAAAGTGGGGTCGTCTGGAGCCTGGCCAGATCTGCTCCGGACCCACGGACGACTTGCTTCAGTCCGTCTCCAAGTTTGGGCAGTCAAGGGAGCAGCTTGCATTCCCCAAATCCTTCCAGAAGCTCCTACCAGTAGCCTGTCAACCCCATGAGTTTCCAAGGCCTTTTCAAGCCTCGTGCTGGAGATGTATCTTGCTCAGCGGGATTCATGCTTTCTGGTGGGGGTAGAAGATCCAGGTGGCGGATGAGGCAGCGGGGGCCTGTGATAGTGAGATCTCTAGCGCATAAGGGCAGCATATTTCGGTTTCGGTTGCCGCAAGCGACTCCAAGGCACTAAGAACTGCGCATGTGCTTGAGCAAGCTCTTCTTTGACAACAGCCAGATGAGATCAGCGTAAATGGCAGGGCCTCAACATAATCCAAGAGGATCCATAATTAAGTTGAAACCCCCTGGGTCCCTAACCGCCTCTTAGAAACTCCCAAATACTTCTGATAGAAAAGCGAAGGTAGGGAAATGCCAAAGATGTAACGAGGTAATAACCAACAGTCTCTCGTAACAGCTAGTTTTCAACCACAACGCCGCCGCCCCATAACATGCCCACCCAGCCACCCCGACCCCAAATCCCTACGCAATCCCGGCTTCAATTTCATGCTGATTTGCCATTTTCTTCTCAAATTCATTCTCCATTGTTGGGTGATTATCCCACTTCATGTCCCTACACAATCTAAACCCTAAAAAGCATAGTAGTTTCCAATTTCCTTTCCGTATTTAACCTTGGAAAGACAAAGCCCCCAATCCCTAAACCCTGAACCCTTTTGTAGTTTCCATTTTCTTTTCCATTATCCCAATAATATGAACTATAGTCTAAACTCCTCATAGGGGGTTATATGGGGGATACTAGGAGTACGGACTATGGCTTACCCCCAACATAAAACCCCAACATGTATTATCCCTGCATAAAACCAATATAAAACCCAACCCTAAACCCTCAGGCCGATGCTTACGACATGCAGCAGCAGTATTTCTGGAGCAACCGAGGAGGCCTTGAGCCGAGCAGGGTTTAGAGTCTAGGGTTTCATAGAAGAATCCTCTCCCTAATTCTATTAACGCCTCACCCAACATATATATATATATGTATATATATATATTCTACATGTTTATGGTTATATGCATACATACATATAGACGCAAAAGCATATATATATATATACACACATACACGTATGTATGTACACATGTACGTAGGTATATACATATATGTAGGCAGGAAAGTTATATACACACATACACACACGCACACACACACACACATATACATATATATTTATGTATACATTTGGACACACCCACGTTCCTATGTAGATAGACATTCCTTCGGTATGATGCAGTGGACTTTATCATCTTGGGCGGGTGGGGAGATCAATTATGCGCATCGCGGCAAAGCCCCACATCACTGCCAGTGGCTATCGTCTTTTGCAGCTA
Source organism: Symbiodinium pilosum (assembly GCA_905231905.1). NCBI lineage: Eukaryota > Dinophyceae > Suessiales > Symbiodiniaceae > Symbiodinium > Symbiodinium pilosum. The sequence continues at coordinate 4,783 of CAJNIZ010005914.1, read as the reverse complement.
GCAATTAAACGCCTGCAGTCGTTGTCTTTGCGATATCTTGCGATGCCCAGGTTTCCAGCAAGCTGATGAGATCGGCGAGGGCAAGGCTCAGACTACCTCTGGCAAAGCAACACTTTTCTTCAGTGCGGTGGCGTCACAATTGAAACCTTCCCCATGTTCATGCCAGACGGTCGTGCTGGCCATCCCTCGCGCCTCTGAGAATGGCGACCAGCAGAGGCAACAGGCAGGTGCAGACTTACAGTGGGGACGCTTGCTGTTGAAGTCTGCTTTGACTTCTGATGCCCCGACACTCTGCCAGGTGAAGTTCATGGTAGCGCCGACAAGGATGGTACTCCAAAAGATGCTCGGATGCAAGAGTGCATAACGGGGTCAGGGGGAGGGTCTCGATTCAGTTGAGCCCAAACTTTGAATTTGCCATCTGCGGAGCCAGGCGCGTAGTGTTGTCTGTGAGGCTGAAGGCACACCGCCTCGACATCGAGGAGGATACGAAGGTGGAAACACTCAAAGCTTGCTTGCACTCGATTTGCGTTGTATGGTCTGTACTAGCAAGCCATTTATAGCAACAGCAGTGCTCACTTATGGTGCATGTAGCGCCATGCAGGCCCTCCGTGTGACCGTTCGTCCGCCACCTGCCGCGGAGTCAGCTGACATCTCCGCCTCTGGGCCTGACTCACAGCCGGGCTCGGCTCAGCCAGACTCAGCTGAGCCTGTGCATTCTGCACCCATGGAATGACCAATCTGGCGGGGAAAATGTCCGCGACCAAAAAACCACTTGTGGAGCTTTGGTATGAAGATACGGTTTATATAACCTCTTGAACTCTTGCGTCTTCAGAGTTCTGGGCAATTTCTAACTACCTAATCCGACATGGTGGTCTGTATGGCGTGCAGTCCCAACTGGCTTTAGATTCGCTTTTGAAAGGGTAGGGGGTTTTCATGATTAGGGGAGGAGATCAGCCAGGAGCAAAGTGCACTTGAAAGGTTTGGAGCATTTTGACGTCGAGTTTGTTGAAAAGGCCTCGAAATATAGGTGTTGACCGCGAGCCCAAACCAGGAGCATGCTCAAACACCGTAGTTGAAACTTTGAATTTGGCTAGAAAGCTGCAGATGGTTTGGTTGTTTGAAGGTGGTGACTCCAGGGTCCTAAACCAATCCTCCACCTTACCGCATTGAAAGTGAAGCGACAAGCTTTTGGTTCAGTCAGCCTCTGCATGCTGACAACCTAGTCTGGACAGGTGCTTCCATTTCCGTGTGCTTGGCACTGGGCTTGGGAACTGACAGAGGTCGAAGGCCAAGACCTTCCTTCACTGGTTGGCACGATGCCCATGCAGGCAACCCTGTCCTGTGCTGCTTGCACCTTGGCCGTGGACGATGGTGGCATGTGGTTCTCAACCTGCTTTTGATTTGTCCCAGCTGCCTCGCTGTGCCGCTGCTCAGTGAGCTCCTTGTTGATCAGATGGCCACCGGGGGCCAGCCGTCTTCCCCAAGTCATTGCCGCCTTTGACTTTGGCCACGCTTCGTCGGTTCGGCATGTTGTGTGGATTATGGCCTTGTGCAGGGTTTGGGCAATCATCCTTCGCAACCGCTGAGTTTTGGTAGCTTCAATTCGAAGCTCCCATAACACTTAAAAAACAAAACTGCCGCGTCGCGCAAGTGCAAGACGGGACCTACACTCACGCAGCCCACTTTTTTGGGTGGCCTGGTCTACAGGCCCCCCACGTTTGCAGGAATCAAGCTGGCATTTTAGTTGCCCGGTGACGCTTCCGGGAGGCTAGGCAATGATACGTTTGATGCGTATGAGTTGCTTGTGCGCGAGCACTTGGAGAATGGTTGGCAAGCCGCCATGGCACCCCCCCCCCCTGTTGCGCACAGCTGTGCAGCTGAACAGTGTCAGTACGCCCTCCAAACCCTCCAGCTCCCAGACCAAGTCGTGTAGCTTTTGCTGTTCTATTCTGTGCCTGCACTCCGGGCTCCGTTTTGTTATGTACTCGTATTGTCCAATACCGCAGTTTTTTTTTGTTGCGGCGGTGCGTTATGCATGAGTTTCGCGCCGCCTCGCCCAGATGTTGGGTTGGGACGCATGCGGCAAAGGGCTGCCCTTGCAGACGATGCCAGACGTTGCCTGCGAGCATCAATCATCTCGCAAATTGATTTCCGGAGGGCTCCGACACCTATGCGTCACACATTTTGTAACGATGCCATTTGTCAAGTTGTGTTGCTCCAGCTTGGGAAAGGCGGTTCCACCCCTGCAACCCGGTGATTTGAGAATGAAACAATTTATCTTTGGCATGTAGAGTTGAATACGTACGAAGTTTTGGTCATGCGGCCGGGGATACTGTCATGGAGATTTTGCAGCCGCAAGCTTGGCTGCATTCAGCCAGCACAGTGAGGTTTTCTTCTCATGCAGGATGGGTGCAAGGCTTTTTCTTTGGCAGAGAAATGTTGAAATCATGCTCTATTTGAAAACCCGCGGCCATCAAACATCACATGCCTTGATTTTGCCACGTGCAAAGGATTGCAAGTTGCCGGTTCAGAGAAAGATCGACAACATGCGACGACACAGGCCCATGGACACGGGATGCATGGCCGTGGTCCGCACTCCTTCCGAGTCCGCATGTTGTTGTGGGCCGGGCCATCTGGGGCCGCCCAGCAGCACGACGAGGGTGGCCTGCAGTGCGGTGTCGTAGTGTCGCGCGCAGCACGGTGCCGTGGCTGCATGTTGCGATCTGTTGTGCACTTGAATGCAGCGATCGTTGAATAGTTGGAGGCGTCCGAACGTGACATTCCAAGAGACGGCGACGCAAACTTTCAAACTCATGTTACAGATGTGGATAATCAACATGCACCCGCCACCTTGTCAACCATAAAATTTTTGTTGACCCCAACTATCGGTATTTTACGCACTGCCTTCGCCTGCATGTATATTTCCGACGGGCATCTGCCACGCGGACATGGATGTTCATATCTGACATACGAGCATTGTGGCAGACCTTGGCCCCTCCCGACAGACACGAGCCACTGCACGCTCAAATGGTAACACGCGGGCGGCTAGGAATCCAGAGGTCGCGCATGCCGCACGGTGATCTCCGAGCGACTCAAGGCGCCCTCGGCAATGGCATGTTCGCAGAGCAAGAGGGAGGCGCATGCGCATGCGGCGCAACAGCAGCACACGGAAGGAACTGCGCCGGCTGGATTGTGAGTTGTGCGGACGTGGGCCGCGCAGTGAACACTCAGGACGAACGCGGCCCAGCCTGAGAGCAGCAGCGCTCTACATGCCGTGTCGAAGTCAGCAAGGTGCATCTCAAACGCGCGCTCGTCACAGGCCTCGGCCGCTCCGCTGCCAGCCCCGCAAGAGTTCATTGGGATCGTCATCCTGCGGGGCAGCCTCAGTAGCCTCCCAGCCTGGTGCCGGCTTGCAAGTGCCATCCTGCCATTCGTGAGGCTGTTCCACGGCCAGGCATCCACGTTCCTCTGGCAAGACGATGGATGCGGGGACTGCCCACCGCATCGTCCAGCGCATCCTGCCGCCGGTTTGCCTTGGACTAGGGCACTAGGGCTTCCGGCCACGCCCTGCACTGGGACTGCGGATTGGCCTAAAAAGGTACGTCGATTGTATAGACCTGAAAAAATCAAGGGCCGCGGACTTGACAAGAAAGCCACGACACAAACTAGACGACATGCCAGCGTTTACGGGTAGTGCGTTTGCTGCGTGCGTCGGCCGCAAACCAAATCTACCCCCATGCAAGCATCCCATGCTGGAGGGCGCTGTTTTGTGCTGGAAGGACGGTTTGTTTGCTTTTGTTATGACATCGGGGTCTGACTGCGGCAAAAAACATGCATGCAAAAAGGTCCCGAGGAACAAAAAAAACACGCATGCAGTCGCAAGGGATGCCTTGGTGCACTCGGTAGTGTACAAACTGAACAGGAATGTGTTGAATCTCTATCAAAAATCCTTGGGGCTTTTGGAGCTCTAGTGCAAAGTGAATAGGAATGTCTTGAATCCTTGGCTCAAGCCATTTTGGCTCAAATCCCAGCCATAGCATGCTGCATGGTGTTCAGAGCCGTCACTGCTCGTGATAAGTGAGACATTCCCATCTTTGCTTGACTTGAATATGCCGTTGTCAGCGGAACAGACACAGTTGTTGAAGACGGATGGCACAGAAATCACATTTTGTGAGGCAAATCCGAAGAAAGAAAGTCGGATCAAAAACAAGGGACCGATATGACAAGTAAAAAAAGCTACAACGGTTGGTGATGCATGCAAAGTCATGCAAATTGGGAGCACCGTGGCAGGACCTCAGCGCTGATTTTGAAAAGGAATTTCTTAATTTCAAAGATGCGGACATGAATCCTTGCAGCAAAAGAGCGGCGCCACAAGGGACTCCAGACAGGGAGGCCAATACCATAGCTAAGACAAAACCCGAAACAACGTCTGAGGCACTTGAGCTTGCAATGCCTCATGGCAATCTCAGCAAACAGCAGCGGCACAGGCAACCAAGTGGAAATGAGTGCTGCTACCATAGCCATTTGGCGGAGCATGATGAGGGAAAAGATTGCACATGGTATGGGTGAGGTTGAAGCACGTGTTGTGCGTGCAGTAGAAAAGACAGCTCGGTGGCCGGTGGAGTTCGGAGGCGGCCCAATTCGTCCGGATGCTCGCTCGGAGCCGTGCCCGTTCGCCCCCGCATGTCTTGCGGTCGGGTGCTACGGCCGCTTACGTCTCCCGCTGGTCTGCCTTGCTCTCGTTTGCAGCAGCCCGCGCTGTGGCAGCCAGCCTCCTTTCCCT
>CAJNIZ010005913.1:0-15963 GCA_905231905.1 Symbiodinium pilosum | reverse complement strand
GGGGGGGGGGGGTGCATGCTTGTTTGGGTGATTGTAGCAGCGTCTACAGGAACAGCAAGAACAAGACTCGTGGTTGAAACCCGGGAGCTTCGCCAAAAAGGTCTCCAAATCAATTCCCATGGCCTTCTCACAACACCACAAATCTCGGTAGGATTTTGTTTCTATGGGTGCTTCCGTTTTACGACAATCAAACCTCCAAACCCTTACCCCAGGAAATACATGCATGTATACATGTGTACATATACCCTTATACCCTTTTATCCTTAGATCCTCCTCTCTCTCTCTCTCTCTCTATATATATATGTGTATATGTGCCCCTGGATGTACACACTTATAGATACACCAATGCCTAATGCCCAAACCCTCAGCCAAGCCTAATGGATGGACCGATATACTTGCCAATATCATCTTTGGTCTTTTTGGTACCCCAGGCTTAGGGTTTAGGGTTTNNAACCTAGTAAGACTATATTCCTTCTATAAAATACTATACCCCCAAAGGAGGATATAATCTTACTCTATATTGGGTACCATAATATCCCCAATTAAAATACTACTCAATTATGCAAGCAATCTAGGACCACAGGAGATAGTCGTTTAGGCCCCTACATTACGTTGTCCCAAAATTCCTGTATCAGCAGCTTCAGCTTTGGAAGAAGTGGGCTTGGGATTGGGCATGATTTAGGATGCCCCACACACGCAAAATCATGCGGTCGAGACTTGAACAACGCAAGAAAAGGCCCCTCACTTCATAGCAAGCCCAGATGCGCTACAACATGAGCCTGAACTCACTCTCGGACTACTCGTTTCAGGAATGTGCTGCACGTGATGCAATGCTTTCACCACAATACAGTAACCGGAGATGTCGTTGCTGACAGCAGCTGTAACTTTGCAACCCGGACTGCCAGTCACAATGGTGACCATCACATCCATCTCACTGAGAAGCCCCCTACGATTGCCCTTTAAAAGCTTCTCTAGCGAATTGACGCACTGCGCGGATGTCGAGCCCTAAGCTCCAATGTGAAAGGATGACTAGCTTTCCGCTGCCTAAGCGAACGGTTAGAAGGGAACAGGGAGTGCGACCAGTATCGCCCAAGCAGGATGCAGAAAGAAGTTTTCAACTATGGCCTTTTCATGAAAGCCTTCGCCGGCGAAGAAACTCTGAAGTTGCAACCCGTCTCACGCTCAAGAAACCAAACTGACTACACGATCGGAAGCTACCTTCCGTTCCTAATAGCGAACATCCTACAACCCATATAGCATTCCCCATGATTGAGAGTCCTTGTTGACTATCTTACGTGTGCCCGTAGTTGTGATCTGCCTCCGTCGGCAACGCCGCGGCTGCGTCCTGTGTAGGGACATAGGTACTATAGATTTTAAGGTCTAGGGTGTGGTGTGCATCGAACCTAGGCAGACACGAGTTCTATCGACATGAGAAACTACCTGCATGACCCTATATGCCTGACCTCCAGAGACCATGCTAGTACTGCTACTCATACAAACCATGCAGGCACGCAAGGTTTTGGCCATGAACAAAGCAACGGCATTGCTACTCTAAAACCTGCATGATCTTGGTCTTAGCATGCTGTACTACCATTATTCTTGATATGCAGGGTTTTCAGGGCCAGGCAGGACTCTTAGCATGAACAACAGCACCAGAGACTTGCACCACTCGAATCCTTCTTGGCTCCGCCGGCACCGACAGCTTCCTCACGTGCACCTGCATTGTCACCCGGACAGCGTGTACTGGGCTGCTGTTCAGGACCTTACATTAAGCTCCTAGAATAGGAAACCTTATTACCTACGATACCCATATTGTGGCAACTTAATTTAAGTTCCTCAAGAGCAACCCAGTTTACGGCTCAAGGTTTCGAGTTTGCGGCTTCTGTTGTGGGCTTCCATGATGAAGACTTCCTTTAGGCTTAGAGACATGACTGGGTTGCTGTTAAGGAACTTAAATTAACTTACCATAATGGGTATATATAGTAAGTAATCATAGTAACTTAAATTACGTTCCTTAACAGCAACCCAGATGAGTCTGGGTTATGGTTTAGGCCTCACGGCCGAGGCTGCCCGCTTGGGATTCATTGGTGAGGGTCCAAGATGGACCCTACAGAGGGAAACCCTGAAGCCGACAAAGCACGGCGTTCACGTTCATAGGTGGGTCTTCAGTATGGTTTAGGCGTACCCCAAACAAGGTCAGAACAGGTGAGTCCTTTATATAGGGCACCCCAGAAAGGTATCCCTGATTTTGGGGAAATTCCCATATGCGCCTTTCCACACGGCCGCAACAGGTCTCTTCGGGGACACGCCATTCCTTGCTTCGAATCTTCAGTGATACATGTGATGCTTTTACAGGACAACATGTATGATAGGGGCCTGAGATGCGTTAGGATTTGGTGTTTAGGATTTAGGGTTTAGGGTTTAGGATTTAGGGCTTAGGGATTCTTTGGAGGGAACCTTTCCGCGATCCCTTTCTAAACCCCCCTCAAAAATATGGTACACTCCCCCAAACTAGCATGGAAACCCATATAGCCCCCCTTTAAAAGGACTGTAGTCTTTATAGGGCCCTTTTTGGGTTTCCATGTTAGTTTCTGGGAGGGTAATTCCAATTTCTGTTTCCAGTCCTTCCTTCCCTGCTAACCAGAAGAAGGTTCAGCGACTTCAAAGCCTGCAATCTGGGATTTAAGGTTTAGGATTTAGGGTTTAAGGTATAGGGTGTCGAGTTTAGGATTTAGGGTTTAGTGTTTAGGGTTCAGGGTTTAGGGTTTAGGATTTTGGGTTTAGAGTTTAGGGTATAGTAGTTTCCAGTTTATATTCCATTATAGCCTTTAATATGGTAGTTTCAAGTAACATTTTCCATTAACCCCAATATAACCCCTACATTACCTTAGGGTTTGCTGACTGCTGGTTAGGTGGGAAGAAGAGATACAATCCAGATAAAACCCCTCTATGATATATTCCCTACAGTAATTCTCTACTACCCTAAACCCTCAACCCTTTGTTCAGGGTCAGGCTTTGGGGTTTGGGATCCTGCAGTTGCTTTCACCGGCATTGTTATTCCTAATCCTAGGGATCACTGTCTTATAGGGGTCCTAAGTGGTGCCGCACTTCCTCTCTACCGTAGTATCGGCGAATTCCTGGTGTAGCTTCATAAACAACAAGACACCCCTCGTGATCTCGAAGGTTCAGGGCTCGCGTATGGGAAAGTATGACCTGCCACCTACCACATTGGATCACCACACCACCTCCGCAACACGTTTGCTGACAGAGTTCCTGCCAAGTATATAAACCTTTCTTGGAGACTTACGAGCAATTGCAAGTGGTTGGCTGTACCAGCAACCAGCAGAATCTCTAGAAGCAAGCGTTTAAGGTAGCTATAAATCCACCCATGAGCCTCGAAGTAAAGCCTGGCATTGGTTTAAGGGTGCTCTATTTTGTTGATCACAGATGCTTTCCCGGCGTAGCAGCAACCGCGAAGGCAGGATCGTATTTGCCTCACATGCACGCGCGGACACGAAAAGAACAAAATCCGCAAACCCTGAAACCTGTAGGGGGCCTTTTGCCAAGTCCAGGGTTTAGCTAAACCCTAAACCCTAAACCCCCGAGCCCATATAAACTTACCATTTCTTAGGGTACCCAAATTTCCTTAACTTCAAAAGTTCAGAAGTTCAAAACCAATGACCCCCCAAACCCTAAGTAATGGTAATAAACACTAGGGTTTCGGGTTTAGGGACCGAAGCGAGGGCACCCAACATGTGCGGAAGCTGCTAAATGGTACAAGGAGAGCTGCACATGGGTCGGCGGGTTAAGGACTAAACTTCGTGGTCCCCTCATCCTCGTGGAAATTATAGTTGGTTTAGGGTTTAGGGAAGTTGAAGCTGTTGTGGATATGATTGTTTCCCGACGGTCTACACGCAGCATCATCTTGAAGACTCCAGGAGCTTTCACAAGTTCTAGCGATCGGTCAGCAACTACAGGGGAACTCAGCAAGTATGCGTAGCAGCCCTGTAACTACAAGATGTACAATAACCCCAGTTTTCCCCGGTATTAAGCTACTTACTAAGGCTGCCCTGACCCTGCACCAGCATCATCATAATGTCAGGCTTCATGGTCATGATCATAGTGTCAGGCTTCATCGGTGGGCCAAGCAGGGTTTGTCATGACTTTACTGCTACAGTTCAGGTCCCCTTTTCAGTGCAAAATCACATGGTTCATGCTGAGAAACCATAAGCCCTCATCCCGCGTCTCTCCACACAGGGACTTGTAGTTGCCCTCAGGTAGTTTAGGGCTTAGGTTTTAGTACTAAACCCTGTGCTCAGGCTACCTGCCTAACTCCGCACACTCCCTCCGTTCAGCCCCTCCCAACGGAATCTAAACCCTAAACCCTAAACCCTTTTAACGGAATCTTTTGAAACGACCTGGGGCCCTGGGCCCTCGGCTTCAAACCACGAACCCTTCAGAGGGCCTGGCATGCCTGAACCCTAAACCCTTAAGGGTTTAGGGTTTAGGGACTTGCGAACCACACAGCCCAGATGCCAGCGGAATCCGTCATCCAACCACCCGGCATGGATCCCTGCGTCGGATGTTCGAACCTGTGCAATGTTTGGGGCTTTAGGGTTTTAGGGTTTTAGGGGTGCAGGGTTTACAGCTTAAAGTTCAGTAGCCCAAGTCCAAGAATTCACTTGTTCAGCAGCTGTATCTTGTAACGGAAAAGTACCCACCCGCCCAATCTACAGAATCCCCTAAACCCAGTTCCTCAAACCCGAACACCCACATGACTCCAAAATGAACCCCTAGCCTACCCCACAAACCCCCCATCACCCTGTAATGCGCACAGCCATGGGGCCACAGGACGTCGCGTCCCTCTGGGTCTGCCTCTGCTTTCAGACAGGGTTCTGCAAATAGTGTACGATGAGGGGTTTGAGGTTCAAGATTTGGGGGTTCAAAAGCGTGGGAGAGTAAAGAGAAATGCGCATTATGGGTAGCTACAAGAGGAATTTATGAGGACTGCTTGGGCAGGCTTAGGGACAGGGATGTGGGTTTACGGTTTAGGGAATGTGTGCGAAGCATCATGTTTAGAATTGATAACCTCCATCCCTGACCATGTGAGCTTTAGTCTAAACTCCTAGTATCCCCCATAATATCCCCTATAGTAGTCTCCTATATACAACCCCCTTTCAGGAGTTTAGACTATAGCTCATGTGACGCGCAGTCTCTGCAGGGAACTGTGCGCATGGAAAGTTTTTACTCTTCTGGCTCAAATGGCCGTGAGGGCCTGTCCTGGTCACGGGCGACGGATTTAGCAGGATCGGGGTAAACCCTAAACCCTAAACCCTAAAGCCCTCAACCATCAACCTCAAACCTGCCTGGGACTGGTGTGGCTTGATCTCCTGAGCCTGGGCACAACTAAACAGTACTCGCGGTTGGCAGGAAATGAGGGAACATAACGATTATATTATAACCCCTATGTAATATATTCCAGTATTCCCTATTACCCAATAGGAAACACCAATCCCGAAATCGTGTTGCTAGCAATCTGGACTTGGGGCCTGTTGCGTCTTAGCTGCGCCTGCCACGTTGAGTCCAACACGGATGGGGGACTCGAAAACAAGGGAACGTTGTCTTGGGGTTCATGGTTTAGGGTTGATGGTTCAGGATTCAGGGTTTAGGATTTAACGTTTAGGGTGGGTAACCTGTCCCATGCGTATCAAAATACTGATGCCGTAGGTACAGGTGCACAGCCCATGGAGGACCTAAACCCGACACCTGAATCTCCATTGCCTCGCGGTGGATCTTGATGCGGTAGATGGGGTTGTTCAACATGCCCATGACAGTCCTTTGCCACAACGGTACAAGGTTTCAGCAGTTTTCTCAGAAGTGCGATGCCCTTGGAGACCCCAAATTAGCAAAGGCGCCAGGATGTGATGCCACAAAGCACTTTCCCATATCTGGCTCAAAATACTTGGGAACCCAGGCATGCACATAAAGATGCGCTGAAAAAGAATTTCTGGGATGCCCTTACAACTTATGAGGGGCCTTATTTAATTTAGGATGCTTAGTCTTCCTGGGAGCCCTCTATGTCTCCGCCCCTAATGGTACATCCCCCCCACACCTCATAATAAGTAGTACTCCCAACAACCGGGAATATTGAATATGTGTCACTGCGCCGATGTATGATGGGCTGCGGGATTCATGACTAGGGGAGGGTCGGAGGGACATAGTAAGTGGCTTAGTAAGCCCTATAAGCCGTAGAATAACCCCAGTTACCCTCTTGCTGCTCTACTTCTTAAGCCCCCCTGATCCTTCAAGTAGGGAAGGGAGGCCCCAGTTATATGCTACTCTATTTATTAAGCCCCCCTGATCCTCCGAGTATGGGATGGGATCGTGCCAACAAGATGCCAGGTCAGCTGCACCGGCTGACAGTTCTGGTTGGAATCCCAGGCGCGGCAACAAATCTCCTGTCTTCAGCTCGCCGCTTCAGAGGGTTTAGGGTTTAGGGTTTAGGGTTTGGGGTGGTGCAGGTTCAGGGGTCACGGTCTGCAGCATATGGCCGTTATATTCTCAGCTTAAGCTGGGGAGTTTGCTATCAGGCATTCTCAGTGAGAGTCCTCCGCTTTCTCCAGTCGTTCCAGATCCACCTGCATCTGGGTCCGATGCGGATTCGGGCGTAGGCTTTAGGGTTTTAAGGGTTGGGGTTTAGGGTTTAGGCTTTAGGCTTTAGGCTTTTGGCTTTAGGCTTTAGGCTTTAGGGCTTCGGGTTCAGGGTTTCGAAGTTGGGGTCGGAGATGCAGGCTTGCGAGCTGGGATGCCATCCTACTTATAGGCTGTTAGCAGCGGAAGGAGGAATGGATCCCCTTAGCAGCCCCTAAAGCGCCCAACAATAATATCACGTTCTCCATGCTCTTAAAGCCAAAACCCTAAACAGTTGTTTCCGTTTCCCTGTTTGTCCATTCCTTCTTCCCCTGCTAACAACTAGCCAGTATAAGATCTGGGGTGGGGTGGTTTTCTGGATTGTTGCAATGAGCCCACGCCCTAAATGCAACTGCGTTCAAATATGGTGGGGTTCCAAAAATGGGGGTCTCAAATATAGACCCCCAAATACTATAGACTCCTAATAATGGGCCCCTAAAGTTTGGAGGCTCCTATATGCTCGTGTATCAAAATGCCACGCCCTTCTGCCTACAAAAAACCCACAGACGCCCAAATATGAGTAGTTCCCAAATATTAGGGTCCCATTTTGGTACCCCTAGATATTAGGTGCCGTGATAATATAGAGTCGAAAACCAAAAGAGGCCCCTAAACCCTAAACCCGAACCCCTAAAACCATATATCTGGGCATCTCAGGTGAAGGCAATGAGACCATCTACCTCTGGAGGCCGGTGTACTTAGCCCGGGGCTTGAAGCCTAAATATGGCTCAAGATCCACAGTCTATTACCATTGCCTAAGGTTTGGGGGGTTGGGGGGGAGAGATTTTTGAACTTGATTTTTTTTAGCTTCAGGAAATTTGAGGAAGGGGGCCCTAAGGAATGGTAATGTTCATCTCATCTTAAGGGTTTAGATTTTAGGGTTTGGGGTCTGGGGTTTATAGCATGACCAAACAGAGAACCTCTGGCTGACCATGGTAGGAATCGCAATTGCAGGATTGCAGGATTGCAGGCAAGCCTAAACCCTAAACCACTAAATCCCTAAACCCTAAACCCCATATAATACATATACCCCAGGATCTTCGGGGCTGATTCCTAGAGCCAAGCAGGAAAGGTGAGCATGGTCTCCAAGATACACTTTTAGGGGTCTTCATGCAAGATGGCGATGAGGGAGTGCACGCTCAAACTCCAAAATGCAAATTATTTTCCATTTGCCAGGAGGGGGGGGGGGTCACATATTGGATAGCGTTGAAAAGATTTACATTCCTACATTCAAACATAGAAGCAGTACCTTTGTAAGGCTCCATCCATGTGCAAGGGAGCCAAGATTGCTTCAACGGCTGTGAGCACGCATGCGGTCCTCTTCTTCCATGACCCAGAGAGCAGCTTGCTCTAGCATAACTCTCCATCCCTCATATATAACCCCAATATACCATAGTAGTTTCCATTTTCTTTTCCATTATCCCTATAAAGCCCCAGTATACTACAGTAGTTTCCACCTTATTTTACATTGAGGAGCTTAGATTATAGCTCATGTGGATGTTGCGCAGGCCACAGGCCCGGTTCCTCTGTCGGCTTCTGTCAAGAGCCGTTGCGTCGCCGGAGTGTGTGTGGAGGTGGTCCCCAGTCTTCATTCCGCCTCTCCCTGGGTTTAGGGTTTAGGGTTTAGGATTAACTGTTTAAGGTTTAGAGTTTAGGGTTCAGGGTTTAAGGTTTAGGGTTTCGGGCTCAGGGTTTAGGGTTTAGGGGTCAGGGTTTAGGGTACTGTGCAAGACAGCCCTTGCCTTAGTAGGACATGTCCAACCATGATGCCGGTTCAGTCACATGAGTTGTGTTTTTTGGTGGTTAAACCTAGTAAGATAATATTCCTTATATAAAATACTATACCCCAAAAGGAGGGTAGAATCTTACTCTATATTGGGTACCATAGTATCCCCAAATAAAACACTACTCGCATGAACCTCCAAGCTCACAGTTGCAGATTTTCTTAAGCCAAAGGAAGTCTACGCTTCGTGCTGTGATAGGGTTATAGGTTGGGTACTGCCCCCGCCCAGTAACAGTCTATACTAGGTGTCATATCAAGGGCTATATAGAACTATATTGTAAATATTATTCAACTGTTACTGAGGGGGTGCAGTACCCAAGTTATAGGAGCCTAGAACATCAATGTACCTACGCACCCAAATGCTAAGAGGGGGATTGTCAAAATTGTTGTGATTTTGGGGTACATATTCTGGTATGGCTCAGAAATATTTAGGGTACCCCAAAACGGAGCATAATTTTGAGAACAATCAATCCTAAACCCTAAACCCAACATAAACTCGAAACCCTATACCTATACCCTAACCCTAAACCTTATACCCTACACCCAGAACCCAAACCTCAAACCATAACTCCTGAACCCTAAGCCCTCAACCCTAACTAAACCCAAACCCCCAAACCCCCAAACCCAAAACCCAAACTCTAAACCCTAAACCTCAAACAGCAAACCCTAAAACCAAAACCCTAAACCCTAAACTCTCATGGGAGAATATGCCCGCATGGCCTCGGTCTCCCACCATGCCCAGCACCTCAAGCTTGGGGCAGTTTAGGGTTTAGGGATTCGAGGTTTAAGGGTTTAGGGTTTAGGGGTTAAGGTTTACGGTCTAAGGTTTTAGCGTTTAAGGGCTTAAGGGTTCAGGACTTAGGGCTTAGGATTTAGGACTTAGAATTTAGGGCTTAGGGCGACATAACCCCAGAATCTAAGGGCCACAGGAGGGACCCTTAATCGAGCCCTAATGGATTATTGGGTGTTATTTGGGAACCACCTAGGTATATAGAGCGTATAAGCGCCATAAGTGGGGCAGATGATAAGGTAATGGGATCAGGGGTCCTTTCAAGGGGTCCCTCCTAGTAACCGTTCGGAATACAGAAACCCACCATTACTTCGGTTGATACCAAAAATCCCGCCTGACCCTGGAATATACTCAGGTCATGTACTATTCTCCTGGGAATGCTTCCTCTTGGCTTAAAGAGTTCTGGCTGCAGCAATTAGAGTTTGGCTTGGGGCTCAGGATCAGAGACCTTCGGTCAGGGTCTCGGGGCCTTAGAACTTTGGGTATTAGGACTTGGGGTTAGATTAGAGGCTTTGGGCTCAAGTCTTGCCAGTGAGCTGCGAGGTATCTGAAGTTTTCAACCTAGCAAGGTTTAGGTCCTTGCCGTGGGACGGGGTGGGGATGTTGGGATTTAAGGTGTTGCATGGTCAAGTGGGGGATTGTCAAAATTATGGTCCCTTCTTGGGTCCCTATTATAATACGGGGCCTAATACGGGCCTAATTTAGGGGACCCAAAATGGGACCATAATTTTGATAATCCCCCAAGTAATCAAGCTCCAGTATGAACCTAATCTGCCTGATAATGGGAACTCTACATCCCGCATCAAATCCTAGAAGCTCTCCGGTTCAAGAAAGCAGAAATTAAATGGGGCGAGGGGATTAGGGTTTGGGGTTTAGGGTTTAGGGTTTAAATCAAGCGGTGAGACAGTTGCCGTGTAAAAGCCCGGCACAGGCAGGGTTTTTGCTTGGATTTAAGTGGATTCGAAGCTCCACACCAGGTTTGAAGCTAGAGTCGTAACTTGTCAGATCTTGTCAGCAACTAACAAGATGCTAGCCAAACGCGATCCGCATATAACAGCCTTCGTAGCATGTGTCTCCTTAAGCTTCAGATCCGAGCGCGGAGCTGTGCAACAAAGCACTGGGGGTGCCTTAACTGGCAGGACAACTTAGGAAATTTTCTCACAATTTAGGCCATATAAAATGATGTCATGATACCTGAAAGTCTGCTGCTTTCGCTCCGAACTCATGTGCCAAACCCCAAACCCGCGCACTGCTCAGAGATCAAACAGCCAAGCAAGGATCCACACATGCGTGTGGATGGCGGAATTCTTGCACCACGCTATGCGCATTGCACCCTAGGAATTACACGATTATTACGACTACCACTAAAGCTATTACTACTACGATTTCTATTTCTAGTACAATTCCTATCACTGATACAAGTACTATTACTACCACAATTGCTATTGCTACTACTTCCCCTATTCTGATTATTACTACTATTAACAATACTATTAATTACCATTCCTTCTGATATTACAAATACTATTACTACTATCAGTACCATTACTACTCTTATTACTCTTCTTGCTGTTTTTACTTCTTGCTTCTATCACTACGGGATGAGGCGGGTCTTCAGTGGTGCCCGATGTCCTCAATCCACCGTCTAGATACTGAGTCTTACGCCTGAACTCCAACCCCGAAAACGTAAACTTCATGCTCACTTGTACAAACATGGGCACTATAGCGGGAAGTCTTCGGCTGAGCCGGTTCTACAACCTGAGCGACGTCCCATCACTAAGCCACAGACCAGTGCTTGTCCGTGCCACGAGCAGCGGCAATTTCATCCTCGCCAGATTAGTTAAGAGTTCTGAAACGAGCTTCTCTAAGAAGTCCCTTCAAAAAGGAACACCCTTGCTCAGGGCTTTAGAATCTCAGGCAGATGGATTGGTTCGGGTTTTGGGCCGCAATTTTTCTCAGCATTGGGTACGCCTAGGGACGCCAAGGCTATGCGGAAACTACAAAGGGATTCTGAAATGGGTGGTTGTCAAAATTATGGTCCCTTTTTGGGGTACTCTAAATATTAGGTGCCGTATCATAATAGGGATCCCAAAAGGGACCATAATCTTGACAACCACCCAAGTGCATCTCAGGGACTTAAAGAGGCTTACCCTTGCAAAATCTCCCATATCAGCCTTGAAGAAAAAGGGTTTAGGGTTTAGGGGAGCTGGTCGATTGTACCAAGGTGAAAATGGAGGCCCGCCCAAGAAGCCTTGCATCATCTACTTGCAGCAGGAAACCTTATGATTTACTACCATATTGCGGCAACTTAAACCCTAAAACCCTCAACCTTCAACCCTTAAGCGTCCTAAACCCTATATACCCATGCTATGGTGATTTAACCAAATTCCTTAACAGCAACCCAGATAAAACGCAAATGAGGCTTCGGGTGCCATCCACAAGTACTTGGGGATCAAAAGCCTGCAACGAGGACGGGGGCAACATCACACAGCCGAATTCCTTATTTGGGCATTGTTGAAACTTATGGCTTTACATGAGTAGTGTTTTTTGGTGGTTGAACCTAGTAAGGTTATATTCCTTATATGAAACACTATGTCCCAAAAGGAGGATATAATCTTACTCGATATTGGGTACCATAGTATCCCCAAGTAAAATACTACTCACATTGCTTCCTGGCCTTTGGTATAATCAAAAAACATGTCAAACAAGAAACCAGATCCAGGATTGTTGAACGGGATTGCACAAGCGCAGTGCTACTGCCAGCTACTCGTTCCTACGCTGGATGGAGGAAATCTTCGACCACGTCAGATTTCAAAGGTACTGGAACTTCCAAAACGTAGGTTATGCAACGTGGGGCGAATTTTCCCAAAAACTACGATGCACTTGCAAACCCTGCCCTTGACCCCAAAAACTAGACCAACTCAAGCAGGCAATGGCACAATCCCAGTCTCCTGAGAGGCGTTTGTCAAAACTAGCTTGAGTAACTTAGACCCCTCGAAATCCTTTGCCAACACCAAAACTCTTAGGTACAAAGCCCTTGCTTCTGTTCAGCAATAGGGGGTGGGCCTTCTAAACCCAATACTCTGCCATCTTTGCTCTGAGGACCCCAAAAAAAAAGCAAAATTCAGCGACAACCCGCATCAATTTCGGGAGTCAAACTGCGTCCAGGCTACCCACTCCCTTTTTCTAGTCCCTTCTTGTCCCTCACTGGGATGCCATATGAACATGTCATTGTGTCTCCATTGTTGGGCTTTAGTAGCTACATAATACTCCTCCAAACGGCCTTGGGCTTACCCCACCAGGCAATCCAAATTAAGGAAAACAGCTGTAACCCAAAAACGGAAAGCCGTGCTGGATTTGCTTTGGTGGTTTTCCTGATATACCCTGATTTAGACCTCGTTTAACCATCGTTTAATCATTATTCCCTAAATCCTAGACCCTGAACCCTAAACCCTGAACCATAAACCCTGAACCCTAACCCCGAAACCCGAAACCCCAAACCCGAAACCCGAAATGCAAGCCCTATTCGGGCAATCTAGCACCGAGCTTCCCATAAGCCATGGTCTAAACTCCCAAAAACCCCTTTAATAACCCCTACAATACTCCCTACATGATCCCCGTTCAGTAGATAGAATATGGGGTATATGGGGACGTTATTATCATATACCCAAAGTCATATTCTAGCTACTCAAGGGGGACTATACCCTAAACCCTAAATGCTAAACCCTAAACCCTAGATTCTATCTACTCAAGGAGGACTATCATCCCCTATGTAACCCCCTTTAAGGAGTTTAGCTCCAAGCTCCCCATGATTTTCGTGAAATCCCCCCAGGACGGGCTTCAAAGCCCCAAAGCGAAACCTGAACTCGTTCAGGGTTTAGGGTTGAAGGATTTAAGGTTTAGGGCTTAGGATTTCAGGTTTAGGGTTTCGACTTTAGAGACTAGGATTTAGGGTTTGGGGTTTGGGGTTTAGGGTTTGGGGCATTCTTGCTGCATCGTCCTCTCAAAATTTACATGGGACATTAAAAAAACGTCATAGCAGTTTTGATCGTTCTTTCACCGACCCTACACCCTAATATAGAATCAGGCTTTGGATATGTTTTACTACAAGTATACAAACCTTATAAAGGGATCATATACAAAATCATTCTGGCTGCTACAGTACGCAATCCCTATGGAACTACTGGGTCAATGTAACGTTCCATTTTCTGAGCCGTATGACCTCCATTACTGAGGCTTCTGCACCCTGAACCCTCTCTTCGGGTGTCCTCGGGTCTCGTGAGGTCAGTGATCTCCCAGGACTTGCCTGCAGGCCAAGCGATCACAGAGGCCGAAGGGGGGGGTTGCAATGGAGTGTACTAAGAAGATTTTGGTAACCCCAACCTCAAATTCAAAAGAATTATGTGATAAGGATAAGGTTCTTCTTAAGCGGACTGGGGAAAACAGAGTCCCCCAATCATTGGTCCTGGTGGGGTCTCTTAGAACTGCATATCTCCTTCAGGTACACCAACTAAGCATTCTGACTTCGTCATCCTCACCAGTGCCGCAAGGAATTCAACTAAATCAGGTTCCCTTCCTAACAAACCTCTTGCAAAACACTCTTCCCAATACGGTGTGGCCATAAACTTGGGGAGTATCTGTGGTGAGGACGGCTGAATAAAAGTTCAGGTCCTGCACCTCAAACCCGCAAGCCCGAAGACGATCAGAAATGTAATAATACAGGGTCAGTAAGATGGGGGTTGGGATTGTTAGCACTCTCCGAATATCACTATCTCAGCCCGCGAACCTGTCCTACATCTCGAACCTGTACCCCCGACCTTGAAACCAGAACCTGAAGCCAAGGAACTGATCCAACCCTGCACCCCTGCGTGCTAAATCCAATTTCTGATCTTTAACCAAACCTATACCCTAAATAGTAGCTTCCATTTCTTTTCCGTTATCCCTAAATAACCCCTATAATACCCTATATAACCCTAAACCCTAAACCCCAAACCCTATATACCCCTTTGCTGCCGAGCCGCCGGAGTCCAAAGAAATCTCAGCGCGAATGATCATGTGACCTCCTCCAGTGTATGCGTAGCCGGAAACCTGTCTGTTTTAGGGCTTAGGGTTTTAGGGCTTAGGAATTTAGGGCTTAGGGTTTTGGGACTTAGGGTTTTAGGGTTTTGGGTTTCAGGGTTTTAGGGTGTTAGGGCTTAGGGTTTTAGGGTTTAGGGTTTTAGGGTTTAGGGCTTCGGGTTTTAGGGCTTAGAGTTTTAGGGTTTAGGGCTTAGGGTTTCAGGGTTTAGGGTTTAGGGTTGCGGATCTTGGGCAAGGTAAGAGATTTTAATACCATCCCGCCAAAAGGCAGCCCCCCGGGGGTTTTAAGCAATGATAAGCAAAGCTTTGCAAGCAATCATCACAAGGACAGATATGAGAATGACAATCAGATTGACGTCATACTAACACGCTGTCCAGGGTTCAGGGTTTAGGGCTTAGGCTATAGGGCTTAGGACTTAGGGCCTAGGATTTAGGGGTTTAGGGTTTAGGTTATAGGGTTCAGGGTTTAGGGCTTAGGATTTGAGGGTTTAGGGTTTACCCTGGCCCTAAACCCTAAACCCTAAACCCTAAGGGTATTCTACCAACAGCAGTGCCACCATCCTACGCTCCACCTGCCTTGCTGCCCCAACAGCTCTACTTGGAGGGCCAGGGGGACTTAGTAAGTAGGTTTAATACAGTAATAATGGAAAAGAAAATGGAAACTACTACATTAAAGGGCTATGTAGGGGTTATATTGGAGTTCTATGGGATTAATGGAAAAGAAAATGGAAACTACTATATACTAACCTATAACCCATATAGTAATCCTAGTTATCCACATTCGTAGGTTCAATACAGTAATAAAGGAAAAGAAAATAGGAAACTACCATATATTATCTAGGGTTTGGGGTTTATACAGCAATAATACAAAAGAAAAATGGAAACTACTGTGTATTATCTAGGGTTTAGGGTTTATACAGTAATAATGGAAAAAGAAAATGGAAAGTACTATATACTAACCTATAACCCATACAGTAATCCTAGTTATCCGCAGTATTAGGTTTGAGACAGTAATAATGGAAAAGAAAATAGGAAACTACCATATATTATCTAGGGTTTAGGGTTCATACAGTAGTAATGGAAAAGAAAATGGAAACTACCACATATTATCTAGGGTTTAGGGTTTATACAGCAATAATACAAAAGAAAAATGGAAACTCCTATATAACCCCTAGAACCCATATAGTAATCCTAGTTATCCACAGTATTAGGTTTGATACAGTAATAATGAAAAAGAAAATGGAAAGTACTTTATATTATCTACGGTTTAGGGTTTATACAGTAATAATGGAGAAGAAAATGGAAACTACCATATATTATCTGGGGTTTAGGGTTTATACAGTAATAATGGAGACGAAAATGGAAACTACCATATATTATCTAGGGTTTGGGGTTTATACAGCAATAATACAAAAGAAGAATGGAAACTACTATATATTCGCCGAGGCATCCAGCCTCAGGGCGTTCAGATCCCTTTAAAAACCCCCTCTACTTCTTGTTAGACACGCCTCAACCTGGCCTAGTCCAGCCCGACCATCCCGCATGAAATTTCAGCCTCGCCCAAGGTTTGAGGCTTTGGCGGTACGCGGCGGGCGCATTTTTCGTTCAAGACGGTGTTTCTGCT
>CAJNIZ010005912.1:2890-18495 GCA_905231905.1 Symbiodinium pilosum | reverse complement strand
CTAAGCCCTAAACCCTAAACATCCCAAAGCCCTAAACCCTAAGCCCTTCAAGTGTCACTGAACGACTAGCTTTGGTGCGTACTCACGGCTTCGGCTGTGGGTGCAACGTTGTCAAGTTGAAGCTATGGGTCAGGCCCCTGCATTCTTATGTCTGGGATTCTGGTGTTTTTAGGGTTTAGGGTTTCAGGTTAGGGTTAGGGTTTAGGGTTTAGGGTTTAGGTCCTAAATCTTGGGGTTTAGGGGCTTAGGGGCTTAGGGGTTTAGGGTTTAGGGTTGAGGGTTTAGGGGATCCTGAATGTCCCTAAACCCTCATCCCTGAACCTAAATATCCGTAAGCCCTAGACCCTAAACTCTATACATGCCGTCATGGGCCAGCTAGCGCCACCCTACAAGAAAATGGAACAGGGCCGACATTCGGGCCGCACACTTCTGCCCTGGTCCGCATGGGGCTTAGGGGTTAAAGGAGGCTTTTCTAGGATTTCAGGAATCACTTGGAGAGTCGGGGGGGAACCCTAAAACCTAAACCCCTAAACTCTAAACCCTCAGCCCGAGACCCTAGGGTAATTAATGAGGATAACCGAGGTGATCCTGTGGCTCACTGGGTTCATAAGTCTTCTTGATGCAGGTGGTGGGGTCACAAGATTTTTTCTGTGGCTGAGCCACGTAAAATCAGATACTCCCTAAGAAATCCTATGCAAAATAGGCCGACATCATGCTTCTCTTGAAAAACACCAGAATCTCGAACATAAGAATGCAGGGGCCTAAGAAATTCCATGCCAAATTAAGGTCTAGGGTACCTCAGATAGGCTTCAACGTGATATTGGTAACTACTGGAGCCCTGCGATCCCGAAAAGGACCCTCTATAACCTATCCATCATTGGGGTACTACCTCTAGACCCTTAACCCTGAATCCTATAGTGCTACCCAGCCATTTGGCTCACTCATCTCCACAAGGCCTACGGGAGCGTAGGCTGGCTCAACGACACTTGTTGCGGAATCGTTCATTAGTGTGTAGGTTTGTTAGAGCAACGTTCATTCGAACCCACCCCAACTAGCAGATCTTCGTCCAAGAGAAAACAGTACGTACTTCAACTTCTGTAGACTCACTGGTGCTTGTGGGAGGGTGGGGGAGTGGATCCCCGTAATAATCCCTATAGGGTTTAGGGTTTGGGGTTTTAGGGCTTAGGGATCCCTACAATATGTAATCCCCATATTCTGCTCCTATAACGTCCCTATGTTCACTCCCCCACTCCCCCTTAATAAGCCTAAGGGTCCAAGGTCCCAAATACCAGGGTTTTAAGGATTTGGGCCTTGAAGCTTTATGATTTGGGTCCTTGGACGTTTAGGGCCTGTTCCAAAATCCGAGAGGCTCGTGTTTGGGCATACTTTCACTCAAAACCCGCTGGCGGCTGTCCAGCTTGTTGCGATTGTCGTGTGGCAGGTGACAATACCTGGGCTTTTTGACCATGGTCAAGACCTCCTAAAACCAGGAGTACCCCTTAAAGGTGTTTCTAAGGCTTATATAGGGATAATACAGGGATGATAGAAAAGAACATGTAAGATACCATTAACGGTTTAGGGTTTAAGGGTTTCAGGATTCAAAAATCCCCAAGTCAAGAATCCTCCAAGACTTCCCGTGTCAAGAGGGTTACCTTCATGTCCCAGTTTAATTGATTTACGCATCACCCTGTTGTTGGTCTAAAAGCCTTCAACATATACCGAAAGTGATGTTTCTTGGGGGCATATGAGCCACAATCAGGATTTAACAAATAAGTACTACTGTAGTGGATGTGGATTCCTTACTGAGGAATACAGAATTACGGACTATACTGAACTACCAAAGGTGCCCGTATGTCCCCCCTTGATGGTTTCTTGGTAAGCCTAATCCCTAAACCCTAAACCCTAAACGCCAATCCCTACACCCTAATTCCTAAACCCTAATTCCTTAACAACAATCCCTAGACCCTAAACGCTACACTCAGCTGATATAGGAAACCCTAGGGCCAGGTCAACCCTGCCTGGCTAAAGGATCCACCTGGATCTCCCAAATATCTTCAGCTTTGTAGTTTTTGACATATTTTCTTAAGGTTAAGATGTAGGCTTAGGGATTTGGGTTACGGTTTTAGGATGGGGGGGCTTAGGGTTTAGGATTCAGGGTTACGGATGTAGGGTCAGGATCTAGGCTTCAGGGTTGAGGGGTTTGGGAATTACCCCTCAAGTGCTGGGGGAGGCATCCCTTGAATCGTATTGGGCATCCTAGTACGACTTAAGGTAATGGGATTTTTCTCTGGTTGATGGTAAGAGCGCTTTTTGCGCTGCATGTGTCTTTGCTCTGCGTGTTGCTCTCTGCTTTTTGCTCCGCATGCTCTAGCAGGCATTCCGTGGGGAGCAAAACAGAGCAAGCGGAGCCCAAACAAAACAAGAAACGTCCAGGCTGCATTCTTGATTTGCTCCGCACGTGCTGGCCTTTTTCCTGAGGGAAATCTCCAGCAAGGTGCAGTTGCTGACGTGCTGATAAATTTGAGGATTTTCGGAGAATTTTTGTCGTTCCTTCAAAAACCTCCTTCACACATTCACTAGGATGGGAATTCAAATTTCTGGAAAAAATCGCTCATTTTTTTATGGAAAACCGCATGCGGAGTGAACGCATGCGCTCGCGCCCCCCCCAACTCACTAATTTGGTTGTGGCTCTTTGACAGAAATTTCAATTTCCAAAGAAGATTCCTCATTTTCTCTGGAAAACCACGCAGCGCATGCGGAGCAAAACAAAATACATGGGTTCCCTATAGATGATTACGGTGTAAGAATTGGGGTTCATGTCTCAGGGTTTACGACCACAGAGATTGGCTCTCTTGAGATCAGAATATAACGTTTACGATGCGAAATGCATGTGACTGTTTGCTGAGGCTCCTTGCATGCTCGAATGCCTTCTTGAATTTGGGGAAGGTGTGTTATTTCTTTGAGAAGCTTTTCGTGCTGTGTGAAGATGGAGGTATCGATCAAGCTACGTTTACTTTGCCTGCATCATACACGCGCACCTGATGCTCCTGCAGATACTAAAAACCCTGCATGACTACAAGTACCTCATACCTTGGAAATATGGCGCGACAGTATAGTAAGCTCATGCAGGGTGCCTGATTCTGGGTTTGTGGGGAGGGAGCGCGCGTGTCCTGCAACTTAAGTTTTCTTGCCAGATTGACATCCCTCACAGCATCCTGTTCTGCATAGTGCCTCATTTGCGATGTTTGACGCTTTGCAGCTAGACCACAGGGGTCCTCATGAAAATTCAGTACAAGTTTGTTTTAGGAAACGCTCATATCAGTCTGGAGTGCCGCACCTGGCTTCCAAACAATGCGCGGGCCAACGAAGACCATGCCACACATGCATGAATCCCTTGTACAACCGCGCTCTTTCCACAACATGATCTGAGAAGATCTTGAGCGAAAAGCAACACGCCCAAACCCTATATCCTAAACTCTACAGACCAAAGCCGTACACAGTAAAATCATACATGGCAGTTTTCATAAACGGGGGGACGGGGGGACCCCAAAACAGACCCCAAAATACTGCAATCCATCTTTTAGCGACCCCCAAAAAATGTGCCCTAGTTTATTGGGAAACCCGAAGCCCTATAAACCCCTATTTAACCCTATAAACCCCTTTGTTCGCACACCTAAGCCTAGCTCCTGAGGTGGCTACTGAAGATGCTGCATGACCTGAAGTACCTTATACCTTGGAACCTATGGTGCTATAGTATAGTAAGGTCATGCAGGGTTCTTACTACCTAAACCCTAGACCCCACACGCTAGACCCTAAGCCCTAAACCCTAAACCCCACACCCTAGACCCTAGGCCCTAAACCCCACACCCTAGACCCTAAGCCCTGAACCCTAAACCTATATCCTTAGACCGCTACATCCTAGACGACCAAGCCCCTCCAGGCTGATGCTCATCGGGGTTGACGCAGGGTTTCGGGTCTCTGCTTGAGGCTTTAAGGCTTAGAGTTTAGGGTTTTAAGGCTTAGGGAAAGGGTTTAGGGTTTAGGGTTTAAGGGGTTGTCCCAAGTCCTAAGTTGGCCTAGAAATGGAGTATGTTTAGGGTCTAAGGTTAGGATCTAAAGTCTAGGGCGTGATGGGGATGAGTGCGGTTGTATGTACAATATACATTGCGGCCACGTGTTTTTAAGTAGATCACGAAACGGGGGCGTTATCATAATGGCAGTTAGACGGGACTATTGGATGTTACCTGTTAATACCTTGCGTTCTCCCTACCTTGGCTAATCACTGAATACTACGACTAAACACACACACACAAACACACTCACTCACACACAGACACACTTACAATTTAAGATACATATATGTAGATCCCCCCAATACACGGTCTCTTTTTGCAAATGTTGCATCTTAAGAGTGGGGGGGGGGCAATGTGAGCATGAAGGGGCTTTGTAATCTACAAGTAACACCGTGTAACTACCCTAGACCCTAAACCCTGCAGTGGGCTCAATACGTCTGGGCATAGACAGGGATATATCACATTTGTAAATACACCTAGACTTATCGATGTTGCACGTATCTTTTTGTCTATCTATGCATTTATATGTTCATCTATAATTTACTCATTTACTTGACTATCCTTTTACTTGTCTCATTTGTAGATGTATACTTGCACATGCATGTATTTACACATAGACAAACCTGATTCTGGATGTATACTTATAAATACAGAGAAATCTATATATATATATATACACACACAGTCTTTTCTTCTTTTTTTGGGGGGGAGGGGTGGGGTTTCAAAATCACGTTCCCAGTTGGGCACTCCAAATCTTAGGGGCCGCATTTTACCCACCGGGAAGCCCAAAAACAGACAGCAAGTCTGGCGTACTACTGATACTAAAAACCCTGCATGACCTTCTCTTAGCCCACATTACCCTAGGAAGCAAAAAAGGTCGTTCTACATAAATATAAGGATCCCGTACCCCAAAGAGTATAGAGGACCCTTACATAGATCAAGCTAACATACTATGGTACCCTAATTCCCCAGGTATAAGCTGCTCAGGGTCATGCAGGAGTTTTCATATCCACCGTATGCGTGTATGTTAGATGTGCGTAGAGTTTTCAGGAACCAAATGAAGGTTATCTGGGGAGCCCAATATCCTTTAACCAAGGAGCATACCTGAATTCGTACAATCTCTATTATGACCTCAGGCATCTTCCTAAAGCCTGAAGCCTAAACCCTTAATGGCAAGATGTTGGGCTCCTTGAGCATGCAGCTCCAAGGTACACGCAGTCAGTACCAGCGGAGCACGATCCTCACTGACTGGAGGCTGAGGGTTGTGGGGTGCTTGCCAAGGACATACGGTTCGGGGTTTAGGGTTTACAGTCAGGGTTTAGGGTTTCCATTTCCCAGTTTCCCTTTAGTTTCCGGCTTGTCTGCTGCAAAGCATCACCTTTTCGTTGGTTCAGAGACCCTAAATCCTCAACCCTACAGGTTCATGATACCCTCAAAATGATTCCCCAAAAAACAGTAGTTTAATAAGGCTCTGAGGCCCAAAGACCATTCTAAGGGGTTCTTATTGGGATCACAACCCTACGGTTTAGGGTTTAGACACTACAGGTTCATGATACCCTCAAGGTGATTCTTATTGGGATCGTATAGGACACCGTCCTCTAACTACAGTTTGGAAGGTTCGAGCGGGTTGGGGGTCTGAGTTATTGCAACCATAAAGTCAGGTAACTGGGTTTGGGGGGGTATCCTACTTAAGCCTTACAGAGAAGAAGAAATCCCAGAAGCCCTCTAGATCTGCGGGCCCCTTTGCATTTTGAAGTGGTTTAGGGTAGGGCCTAGGGCCTTCTAATTGTTTCAACTGGGCAGAGTAACGCCAACTGTTTACTATACGGTAAGAGCGAAGAAAATAACAACAAAAACCCTATTTCAAGCTTTGCAGCCGCTGTACTTCAGCAATGGTGCAAACCGACGCACCTCATTTTATGAGTAACCTATCAACCCCCATTGTACATCCACCCAACCACGAAACCCACCAACCACCCACCAAGATTCAATGGATACTGTTGACCCTGAAAATCCGGCATGACGTCAGTGTACTACAGCATCCTAATTCCTAAGGTTTGTAACTTAAGGCTTCATAAAACCAAGTAAGCGGGAACTGGGGGGGGGTATGCAGCAAGTGTACCTATGGAGATGGAGGGCTTCTAAGTTGTTCAGGCTTTTTTTGGTTCACGATTATTCTACTCTCTTGACCAACCCCAAAACAAGAAACCCTGAATAGAGACTTCAGGAGCTGAACCTACTGAACAGTCCTGAGCGCAGCAGATGCACGCAAGGGCGACGACACCTAGCATGGGGACACGAAAGTAGAAACATGCAGGGTAGGGCGGGTAAGGATAGGGGAAATCTTGCACCACCGCCCCAACAACGGGAATTACGGTACTTGGGGGTTTCCCAAAATTAGGGGTACCAATTTAGGGGTCCCCATAATAAGGATTATAGTATTTTGGGGTCTATATTGGGGTCCCATTATTTAGGGAAACTACCACTTAGGGAGTACTAGGCGGCACCATCCACCGTAGGGTACTCCAGGTTTTGGAGAGTACTTGGGCCCTTAGGGTTTCGTAAGCCCTAAACCAAACCCTAACACCTAATCCTAAATCCTAAACAAAGGGTTCAGGGTTTAGGGTATCCTACACGCTAAACCGTATAATCATCTTCTGTACCGTGTCCTGCCATAGACCTGACTCTCCCATGCTTGCTACTAGCAGCCTACATGAAACACGCCTGGGGGCCCTAGACCCTAAACCAAACCCCAACCGTACGCAACAGCTGTTCTGAGAAACGGTCATATGATATACAGTCCTTATTTCTGAATATTTTGGACACCTCATTGGGAGCGTTAGGGAGTATACTAAACTATTAAAGGGAGCCCTATGTCCACCCTTAAACCCTGAACCCTAAACCGTTCCATGGTAGCCGGCTAATGCTAAATTGCTGGATGTCTATGCCTGCGTACGTATACAGTATGGCAGTTTCCCAACATTAGGGGCGCCTTTTGTTGTTGAGGGGGGTGGGGGATAATAAGGGCTATAATTCGTCAGGGGTCTACATTTTGGTCCCATATTCCCTCTAGTAACCCCTATAGTACTCCCCTATACAATCCCTTGAATAATCCCGTTGCGGACTTTGAACCGCAAACCCTATATTACCCCCTTCGAGGAGTTGAGACCCATATAGCCCGTTTTAGGGAGTTCAGGCTGTAGCCCACGAGGTGCCCCAGTAACCCCTTAATAATAAGGGTACCCTTTCCTAATACTCAGCTTCAAGAAGGAGACCCCCAAATAGTAAGGGAACAAGGGTACTACTGGGGTATCTAGTCCATATTACGAAATACGAGCGTCATCCATAATAGTAACTCTGGGCGTAGGGTCTCCTACCTAGGCTAGTGCCCAAAGATACCGAAGAACAAATACTTACCGGCTCTAGGGTTTAGGGGCTTAGGCTTTAGGGTTTAGGCGTTAGGGTTTAGGGTTGTAGGGTTTAGGGGCTTAGGCTTTAGGATCTGAAATATGTACTTATCACACGGTTTAGGTTTTAGGCTTTAGGGCCCACACCTAATTAACGGTTTACAGTACATGAATCCCAAAGTGTGCGATTATTGCATGCTGGACACTCACGTTTGGGCTCGCAAGCAACTAATTGTGCAGGATCCCTGCGATACGGTATCTGGACCTTCCCTAAACCCTAAACCCTCCGTATCGAGCACGGTGGTTCAGCCATGAGCCCAAGGGTCAGAAGTTCAGATTTAAGGGTCACAAGTTCAGGAACCTCTGATTTGGATTTGATGAATCGTAACCAGGTTATGTCAACCGGTTAATCCACCCCAGCAACTTAGGACCCTATGACTATCATATGAGCTATAGTCTAAACTCCTAGTATCCCCCTTAATGAACCCTATGGTAGTCCCATACATATATATTCCCCTATATAACCCCCCTTTAAGGAATTTAGACTATGGCTCATATGGCTCTACTAAGGCTCTACTTTGGGGGTTGGGGCTGGCCAGACCTGCTTACTGTATCAGCCTTCAAACTTAAACCCAAAATCCTAAACCCTTATCCTAAACCCTCAACCCTAAACCCTCAACCCCAAATCCTAAACCCTAAATCCTAAACTCTAAACCAGCTGAGAGAGTTCATGGTATTTGGGCCCTCAAACCCTATTATTTGGGTCCTTGGACCCTTAGGGTCAGCGTCTTGGGGTATAGGAAATAAATTCCAATATAGTAGAGTATATACTAAAGATCCTTTAGCCCACCTACCTACCTCCCACCTTTTGAGCCCCCTGACTGATTCTCCTGATTTCCACGACTGCGTCCTGAAAGGGAATCCCCACGTCGCACGAGCATGTTACCTGGCTACCTCCTGCATGATCCCTGTTTCGCCCCTTAGAAGACTGTATGTGGTAGCTCTGGAGCCATGGGCCCTGAAAAACGCCCAAGCTACAAGCACTTCCTGAAAACTGTCCCCGCTTCATTCCTACAGCTGTCATACGGCAGGCAGCAATAGTGGATGATATTGACTGCCCACGTTTGCAGAGGCATCGTCCACCATATCCTGTCATGCTTCTGGTGTGGGATTCTTCCGGATTCGATGCTAGCAGTGGGGTGAAGCCCTAAGGGTCCAAGTATCCAATAATCATATACTTACTCAAGGCCTATACTATACTTACTATTACCCAAATCCCAAGTACCCTAAATATTGTGGGTACTTGGACCCTTAGGGACGGGTGTAAAGGTTCAGGGCGGCTTAGGGAGGTTTCATGGTTCGAGGTGTAGGCGTAAAGCCGTTCACAATCCTTGAAACCCAGGCCCTAACGGCACCTGGGAGGAGTTTTCAATCTAGGCTTCGGTGGGCATTCAGCAGCAATGGTTGTCCGTAATTCCCCTCAACTGCATGCTTGTGAAACCTGATTGGTGTAGACTTCTTCTACATAACCCTCAATGGGAGTTTCCACTAAAGGCCAGGACCACCCGACCAGGATCCCTCCTTTGTGGAAGCCCCCCCAAATCCCACTGGAGACCACAATGTTTCCACCCCACGATGTTTCCACCCCACAATTTTCACCAAATCATCAACACACAAACAAAAAAAACAGGCCTTTTACCTAACTCGGATGCCAGGGGGGTCTGGGAAGTAAGCAAACTCCCCATTACAGCCCTCTGAAAAAACCCCTAGTGCAACTCCTCACGAGTATCGAAGCATATTCCACCAAACAAACATACAACCGTGCGCAGTGACTCGTAGAAGGGATTTTGCGTGAGGTTAATCAGGGAGATTCCCCGAAGGACCCCTCTACAGTCCTCAAGGGGGTACGCCTCATTATACTCAGAATCCCCAGCAATGCTTACGGTCCTGAAACCCACCCCATTCATCGCGCAGAAAACTTGACAATAAAACCAGGGCAAGACTAACACCCCTTGCGAGCGCCTTCTCCCCGACAAGCTGTGAGTGGGCTCCAGTTACGCTGGCCGACTCCACAGACAGCTGTTTGGTATGCAGCTCCTCCGCTACCTGTCTGTCTATAATCTGAGATTAGGGTTTAGGGTTTGCTTGAAGCCTGAGGAAAGACAATTTCAAAGCTGCTGTCCTCCTAGAAGCCTAACAAAAAAAAACTAAACCTTCAACTAAAAAGGAGATTCATACGATGGATACTAAAAATCCTGCATGACCCTGAGTACCTTATTCCTTGGGAAGTTAATACTTTTGTATGTTAAGATCATGCAGGAGTTTCAGTATCAACAGTACTTTCTCGGCCTTTGGATCAAATCGGAGTCCTTTGTTGATTGGTAAGCTGCGCCAGCTCTGGAGTTTCAAGGTTGAGGCGCAAACCCCAAACCCCAAACCCTAAACCCCAAACCCCCAACCCTAAACCCCAACCCCACACCCCAAACCCTAAACCCTAAACCCCAAACCCTAAACCCCAAACCCCCAAACCCTAAACCAAGATCGAGGCACCTCCTTCCCGCTTGTTGCGTCTCGTTCATATCGCTGGATCGTTCGCCAAGCTTGCTGCAACCTCAAACTCATGACTTAGGGTTAGGGATTTGGCGTTTAGCGTTTAGGGATCTGGGTTCATGGGTTTAGGACTAGGATTTAGGGTTTAGGAATTTCGGATTTAGAATCCTAGTGCCAATTAAGGTTCAGTCCCTAAGCGAGATTCCTCGGGCTGTTCGGGTTCCCCTACTCTGGCTATTAAGGTTTAGGATAAACTTAAACTATTTTGTATTATATATACATAGACATATGGTGGTTTCCGTAGAAGAGAAGACCCCAATCTACACCACAACACACTTGAATCATGCGATCCTCAAACTTGTGCTCCTAATTGCAAGTCCCTATATAGCTTAATGAAGGTGTATTGTGTTCTCGGAACGCCGCACCCTAATCCCTAAAGCCTATTCCTTAAAAACTAAAACCTAGACCATCTCCCCTGAACCCTAGACCCTTACTGGAAGTCAGGGTACAATCCACCCACGTAAGCCTTCGTCCGCTCGAGTTCGGGCGCCACGGGCCGCCCAGTCATTTCGCCTTGTATTGCCCCAAAAATGGTTTAGGGTTGAGGGCTTATTATGGTTTAAGGTTTAGGGTTTGGGGTTGAGGCCTTATTAGGGTTTAGGGTTTATTACCCAAAGGATCCTAAGAGTCCAGGCAGATACATGATATAGACGTTGGGCCCAAAGTGATTCCTGTATAGGGTTTAGGGTAGAAAGTTCAGGGTAAGTAAAGACACTTCGGGACCCATGTATATACTATGGTACTGGGAGAATTCGGGAGAGGCTCAGAATTCAGAGCTCAAGGCTTAAGGATTAGGGTTTCAGGTTCAGTGTTTTGGGTTTGTGTGGGTTTCAGGTTCGGTGTTTTGGTTGTAGGTTTTCCAAGCCCTAAAACCCTAAAGACTCAAAAAAACATTAAAAACTCTAAACAAGGTCCCAGACTTTCAATTTCAGATGTAGGTTTCAGGGCTTAAGGTTTGAGGATTATAAGGGCTTAAGTACCCAGAGGGTCCAAGTGTCCGTTAACTGGCAGCCAGGGCTGTGGGTGGTAGGAATCGTAGTTTAGGTTGAGGGTATATATGGCTTTCGGATACTTGGATCCTTACGTAGGGTTAAGTACCAACATCGAACCCTGAACCCTAAACTCCCGGGCATAGGGTGTACGTGTTGTAGTTCAGAGGGCATGTATGAAATAGCCCTTGAATAATACCGGCCTTTGGCAGGCTTTGCGCGTCTGAATTTGAGGGTTCGGGCTCTAGGGCTTAGCATGGTTAACGTTTAGGGCTCGGGTTTTTTGAGGCTCAGGGTTTGACGGCATAGGGTAGAACCCCAGGGCAGACACTGCTTTTTGGACAGCCATAGCCTTTGATGAGGGGCCAAAATTATCCTGAACCCTGGGTCTGGTATAGAGCTTAGGGCTTGGGTGTTTTAAGATTTCGGGTTTAGGGTTTAGAGGTTTAGGGTTTTCGAGTTTATAAGGTTCTGGACCCTGAGTCAAGAGTTTCGGAGCTGATGATTCAATATAGACTCTGACTTCAAGGTCTGTTGCTTGGGAGCTTGTATTCGCGGATACTTCTGAAAGTCATAGGTTGGTTTGGGCAAGCCTAACCTCAAATTGAACTGTATTCCACTGGTTTGACGATTGTAGTGTGCTGTTTTGTGGGTTGGGTTCACCAAAACCCTAAACCCTAAACCCTAAACCCTAAGCCATTACAGCTGAAAGATAAGCCTCAAAACCCGAAACTTTAAACCCTCAACCATAAAGCCTAGTAGCCCGCCCCGTTCAGGCTCCCTTTTAATTAGCCTTCATTGGTATTCATCTCTTTGCCGTAGACAAGCCAAACTAAGGAGGAACTTACGGTGGTTCAGGGTTTAGGGAACAATCCTTCATGACCCTAATCCTGTACTTATAACTTGGGAACTGCTGGGTTATATTAGACCGAGGCAACGCAAGATTTTTATATCAATCGTAAGGTGGCAGTTTAGGGGGGTAGTAGCCCAGAAAAGCAATATCCCTTAATTTATTCAGGGAAGATACCTTAAATCATATTAACAACCTTCAATGTGTGATGGTAAAGTCCTTAATTGAGGGCTATCGGACTTTCTGGGAACACTAAAGCCGCAACTCTAATCAAGTGATTTGGACTTTCAGGGAGTGGAACTCTAGATCCTAAACCCTAAGCGCATTCTTCCAACCCGCCAGTCTTCATCTTAGACCGTACTCAAACTGCTTTCCGAAAGGAGGAAATGGAACCTAAACCCAACAAACAAACTAAGTCCTGAAACCCCTAAACCCTAAAACTTGTACAGCCTGGGATGCCTGAACCCTTTGCGTTTAGGGTTGACAGAGTTCGGGATTTAAGGCTTGGGGTTTAGGCTTGACGTTTACAGGGTTCAGCGTCAAGACCTACGGTGTGCAAGTAGTTCCTAGCGTATGAGGTACTTAGGTTGGCGATCGTACAGCCACAGCAGGGTATCGGGTCAGGGTCAAGAGTTTAGCTTTAGGGTTTGCAGCCTAGCTTGCAACGCTGACCTACCCTAAACCCTGAACCCTAAAGCCTAAATAACTGATGGTTAATAGGTTATGGAGGATGGGATCCCTGCAGCAGTCCCTGTTTAATCTGTTTTGCGTCCTTGCAGCCCACAAGAAGCCTTGATTCCCCACCAACCACCGTTAAGATATCCAATGACATACCTGAACCCTCAAAGCACGTGGAATTATGGACTTTTGGCTCTATACATGGTTTATTGGCCATGCTTTTACTTTTTTTGAGGTCTAGGTAAGCCCTGAACCCTAAACCCTAAACCCTAAACCCCAGCCCGAGGCACCTATCACAGGGCAGCTGTTCGCGCGATGCAGCTTCGTGGGTGGCTGCCTCTCCTCCACCTGACAAGACTAGGCTGTAGACTAAAGGGACTGTACTGGGAACCCCGAATAGGGAACCCCAAGAATATAGNNCTATATTCTTGGGGTTCCCAGTAGAGTCCCTTTATAGACTGTGGGCTGCATGGGATTTAGGGTTCAGGGTTTAGGATATGAGCTACAGTCTAACAATGAACCGGAAATTGCCATCGGAGAGCGGGTTATGGGGATTAACATTTTGGATATATATATATATACATATAGGGTGTAGGGCTTAGGGTTTAGGGTTTAAGGTTTAGCGTTAATGGACCTGGGCCCTTAACCCTAAACCCTGAACTCCTGGACATAGCTTCCTATTCTATTAGGGACAAGAGTATGCAATGAAACAGTCCCGTAGGTCTATCCTCAAAGGTCCTTTGGTTTAGGGTTTAGGTTTTAGCGTAAGCCTTACCTTCATTCGTCTATATGGACAGCGGCAAATGGAAAGGTAGGAAAATCCCATTCACACCCCTCATAACCAAGCTCGCAAAAGGTCGTGATCTTCCACCCAAAGTGCTTCTGCTTTGTTGTTCATTTTTTCGTGCCTATATGAGCTACTGTCTAAACTCCTAGTATCCCCCTTAATATCCCCTAAAGTAGTCCCCTATATAGTCCCCTATAAGCCCCCTTTAAGGAGTTTAGACTATAGCTCATACAAGGCGCCGCTGCATCTATGCCTGGCTGCAATATCGCAGGATAATCTCCTCTCAGCCCAAGTTTTAGGGTCCGCCTGTGGCTCCATGTGGGTGGTTGTCAAAATTATGGTCCCTTTTTGGGTACCCTAAATATTAGGTGCCGTATTATAATAGGGATCCAAAAAAGGGACCATCATTTTGAAAACCACCCATGTATTCCACTCACAGTTTACAGAGATAGCCTAGGAATGTATGGGTTCCGTGACTCGAATTACAAATGTAGCTTATAAGGCCTACCGTAAGCTACCAAAAACCTACTTTTTGCAGGGTCCTATTATACAGCTTATGAAATCGGATCTATAGGGAACCTACCAAAAAAATGTAAGCTTTGGTAGGTTAAGGCCTAAGGTTCAGGGTGCGGCTTGACATGCAACACCCTCCCTGGCTTGTAACCCATTCTGTCATGAATATCGTTCCCAGGTTCCCCAGTGACCCCTTAATAATGAGGGTACGGACCCTTTTTCTTAACACTCAGTTTTAATGAGGAGACCCCCCAAATAAAAAACGGGAAAAAGGGTACTACCGGGGTATCTAGATTCAAGGCTGACAAGCAACAGCCAAGCTCGTGTGAGCTATAGTCTAAACTCCTTCAAGGGGGCTATATAAGGAAAGCGGTTATTAAGGGGATACTAGGAGTTTAGATTATGGCTCATGTGGACATGTGGGGGTCTTTCCACCGAGGGCCTTGGGTCTAGGTTTAGGGTTTCCTTCGAAACCCAACATGCATGAGGCTTATAACCGCAGTATAGCAGCTTCTGAACATCACTAAAGGGCATTAAGCCCTATACACCCAACCTCTTAAACTATGCCCTTAACAACGGGAATACAATACCATCCGGCCCTAGGGCCAACCTCCCAAGAGGACCCCCCCCTGTAATAGTGGTATGACAGGAATAGGATAGGACCCTAGCATAATCCTTATTATCCCTTCTAGCCACAATTACAGGGTGGGGGGTCCACCTAAGGTATCACAGCGAACCCTAAACCCTAAATCCATAAACCCTAGGGATTATACTGACGAACTCCCGGGTTGAAATCAGCAGGGCACCCAGTCGTCCTCCATGTCTACAGAAGATAAAATCATTGCAACAAGCATTCTGGTCCCTTGGATGCGGTTCTGCAGATATGGGGTTTACAGGGTTTAGGGTTCCCCACTAGAATGGATAGTCAAAGGGGAACTAAAAGAAGCATGACATCGAAACTTGGGCTATATAGGGATTGTAGGGCGGCAGGGGCCTACAAAGCTACCAATATCATGTTGGGTCCATTCGAGGACCTATACCATAGCTATGAGGAACCAGGGACCAATGAATTGGCAATTGTTTAGGGTTTCTACTGGGAGGGTTTTCCTCAGGTTTGGGGTCTGGGGCTGTAGCTTGGGTACTGCCCCCCTCACGAACAGTTGGATAATAATTATACTATGGTTGTATATGGCCCTTAATAGGACCCCTAATATAAACTGTTACTGGGTGGGGGCAGTACCCAAGCTTTACCGTACTAGGAGCCCTACTCTTGAACCAAGCAATCCTGCATGTCCAAAGTACCTTATCCTTTGGGAACTGCGGTATTCCCAGACCCCCATCACTACATTGGGGAAACTAGGGGATTATTAGGGGGTTCCATTTGTTTGATCCTTTAGGGGGTCTGGGTTGTAGTATACTAGGGTCATACAAAATCATTCGACATTTCAGTACCCACAGTAGTATCAGTCGATGTAAGATACCCCAAAGCCCAAACCCTAAGTCTATGGTTGGAAACCAGATCACCTAGTATGGGGCCTCAATCCTGCGGCCCTTATATAACCAATAATATACACCCGATACAACCCTGGAAGCCCAATCAAAGGCCCACAGTTGGGCCCAGCAAGCAAGTAGCACCCATGGTTAGGACCTCGGACTAAACCCCAAAAAATAAGGTGCATACTGTTGATGGAGGAAATC
>CAJNIZ010005911.1:8028-18496 GCA_905231905.1 Symbiodinium pilosum | reverse complement strand
ACCCCCCCCCCCCCCACCCCCTCGACATTCACAGAGTCGCAGCTTCATGTTGCATAGCATTTGGCCTGAGGTTCAGGTAGGCGCGGCATGCAACTTACAGCAGACTTACGTCCGGAAGCCACGTCACCATTGTCCCTGCCGCCTACTGTGTTATATGGGGATAATGGAAAGTTACATGGAAACTACAATTTAGGGCTTAGGGATTAGGACTTCTAGGTAGGAGCAATTCTGCATCAGCCCCTCGGAGAACATGGGGATAGACCCTCGGAGAGCATGGGGATATTTGTCAAATCCGGGTCGCCATACAGACACTCCCACAACCGCTGAGGTCCTTCTTCCACTGACATTACCTGCACATTTGCACTGCACGACATCCAAATGCCACAAAGCAGGTACATTGTAAGCCTTTCCCAGACTGCAGCTAAGTATCTTCCATAGGCACAGGGACCTTCCATCAACTCCTAAAGCAAACCTCTCCACTTCCCTAAACGCTTCCAGCGCCGATGCATGAGCCAGCTGAGAATCCGCTGCCAGCCACGGTGGCTAACCACGCCAAGTACTGAAGGGTTTTGGGTTCAGGGTTCAATTACTTCCCATTGTGTTGTTTGGGGAAAGGAGGGAATGGAAAAGGATATGTCACAATTGGGAGAATCTAGTATTTTTCCCTTGGGAACAGAGGTAATGGAAAAGGCAAGTAGTGTAGGATTTCAGGTATCAAATTCAGGGCTCGGAAAAGTCCTGAATCACGACTCCTCAGCTGTTAATGGGTGGGGGCAAGACCCACAATATGTCCTAAACCCTACACCCCAAACCCTAAATCCTAATCTTTCCTAAGCCCTAAACCCTGAACCCTAAATACCTAAATCCCTAAACCCAAACCTAAATCCCTAAATCCCTAAACCTCGTGAAGATAAGGTGGTATCTCCTCCCACGAGCGATGCGCCACCCCCAGGCAACGCAGACCAGAGGTGGCCGGACTCGATTTGTTTAGAGTTTGAAGTTTAGGAGCTTTGGGGTTTAGGGGTTTAGGGGTTTAGGGTTTAGGGGTTTTGGGGTTGGGAGGTTTAGGGTTTAGGGTTTAGAGATTAAGGTTTAGGGTTTAGGATTTGAGGGTTTCCAAAACCCAGGTTTCCCTTCAAACGGGGTATAGGGGATATTATATGTGAATATTAACTTGTATTGAAAGAGAGATATATGGGTTTTGGATATCCTTCGCAACATGGGACGCTTCGAAGATTGAGTGTAGTAGCCTAGATAATTACCGCTAGCATGGTTCTAGATTCCTTGTATAATGGGGTTTAGAGTTTCGGATTATGTCATAATACGGTACCTCAAGTGGATCTCAAACATGATCTCGATCCTGGTACTTGTTCTTGCCCCTGCATTATGTAAACCCTACAAACCCTTATATCATCCCAGTTACGATTTCATGCGTCATGCTCCTTTCCATTTGATCCTCCGTTTATTGGGGTAATATCTCTAAAGCCCTGTATGTCCCTATATACCCCCTACACAACCCAATATACCCTAAAACCCCTAAGTCCTAAACACAGAACCTTATATAGATAAGCCTGAAACCATGAAGCTTGAATAGACCAGGCAGCATATCACCAGCACTACACTGTCTCACGCCTCCAAGCTGCACTGGTTTGCTGGACCTTCGATGTTGTTAGGGTTTAGGGCTATGGCCCTTAATAAAACCCCTATTCTAGACACCTTTTAATTGCGCTTGCGCTGCTGCATTAGCGGCGCAAAAGCTGGAAAATGGAAAGAATGCCTTGGTTTATCTTTCCCCTCTTTCCAAGTCTTGGGGTATTGGAGTGGCAAACACTGAACCCTAAACCGTGTGTATACTGATGCTGCAAGGGCTCCTATTACAGTCAATGCCAGACCAGGGCCCGAAGTCACAGGGATGGGTTCAGGGTGTAGGCTTTAGGGCATAAGATTCAGGATACGGGAGTCATGGTACTATAGTCCCCGACAGAAACAAAATATTCCTGCTTTGGTTGCAGCTTCTTGTATACGAACAAAGCAGCCTGACAATGAGCAGTATTTAGATGTGATCTATTGATTTACTTGTTTCAAGATGAGCTTCCTAAAAGTACGGGATAGACAACCAAACAGGTTAGCCGCTTGACCCTGTTAGTCCAAAAATCAGGGATGTCAAGTTAACCCTAAACCCTAAGCCCTAAACCGACCTACAAGGGAACAAGCAGCGTCGCAAGCCTTCAACTCTACACACAAAACCTCGAACCCCAGACCCTGAATACCAGAACGCGCTCCCGATCTTCGAGCTCTAAGGCCAAAGGCCTAGTCATGCTGGTTGTAGTGTAGGGTTTGGGGCTTATAGGCTTTAGTAATTAGAGGAACGTGGCATCTCTAACCCCAAAATTCGGATCCGAGAGCTATCACATGATTGTACTGGGTTCTTCTTCAGGTGGTTTGGGTTGCCAAAGTTTATAGGGTTTAGGGTTTAGTGTTAGGGTTTAGGGTTTAGAGTATTTAGCCCGGAAGCCTCAATTCTAGCTGGATTGAAGCCCTTCGGGCCAGTGAGCCCCAGCGCCCCCGTGAACAAATATTGGGAGGTGCCCTTTTTTTGGGTGGTGCGCGGGAGGGGGGGGGGGTACAGATAATAAGGACTTCTGCAGATCTAGGTATACGAAGCCATTGGCCGGAAAAGTAGTTAGGGTTTAGGATTTCGGGTTTGGAGTTTTGGGTTTTGGGATTATTAACCGCAATGCGCAAATCCTGGGCCTTGCGTCTTTGGCCATAAGCAAGACCCTGCACACTACTGCTTGATACAAGGACTCCCGTACCACCCTGTGTACTTCAAATCACATGAGTATGGCATAACTATGGTACCTGAGGTGGTGTCAGAAACCCCTAAACTCTAAATCCTAAACCCTTCACCCTGAACCCTCTACCCTTTACCCTCGTAGAAACCCTAAACCCTAAACCTTGAACGCCTGCATCCTAAATCCTACATCCTTGAGCTGGAACCCTAGACTCTATATATAGTGAACACCCAGGTCTGGGAGGATCGGGGCGTCCCCGAGGAAAGCTTGACCCGTTTTCTGAATGACACCCAGTGGCAGGAGCTATTGGGGCTCAGGGCTTGGGGTATATGCGCTACAGTCTAAACTCCTTAAGGGCAGTTATATGCGGATACTAGGAGTTAAGACTATAGCTCCCATGAGTTTGGCAATCAGCCGAGGAAACTTCGAGATGACCAGTTGGGCAGTACCTTTAAAGGAGGCCTGATAGACCTCATAGAGCCCCATTACTTTAATACGAGCCTTTTCTTTTGTGCATCGCTGCTCAGACGTCTGTGATATACGAGCCTTATATGAGCTTTATACAGGGGGCGGTATCCACCTGGTAACTACCCACCTGGGGTGTCCTTGAATCCGGTCTTAGGCAAGTTGAGGCCATAAAGTTATTAGGGCTGAGAGCTTTCGGATGCCAACTTAGGGTCAAAGGCTTAGAGGGGTCATGGGCTTTGGACTTAAGGTTATCGGGGGTTAGGGGCTTAGCATCTGCAACTTAAAATCTAGGTTCGAGATATAGGCTTAGGGAGCTAGGGGTTTCGGCGTTAGTGGTTTAGGATTTTGGTTTTAGGGTTTTAGGGTAAGTGCTGTGCCTGCAGGCGTTTTCAAGGGAGGTTACGCAGGGCTAGGGCGATATCATGAAGTAGGTTTTCCATCATGATCTTGAAGAGTGTAGATTTGGTCCGTGGTAAGTATTGGTGTGTATATAGATGTTATGTCAGATCCTGTCTCATGTTGTGCTTCTTCGCCTGCTGGGAACTGCTTCATCTAGAAACATTAACGGTTCGCGCTCCTTTCTCACCAGTGGCCGACCAATCAATTGAGTCAGAGTATGACTTGAGAAGGATGGCAAGCTACGCCGATGAAAGGCTAAGTCTGTTGGAAGCTCGTGCCAGTATTGATGTGCTTTGAACGTAGCTTCTATGCGTTTGAAAGGTTGGTCGCATTCGGAGGCAATTCAGTCGAGCTTCTGTTTGGGGAGTAAAAGGCAGCCGTTGAAACGTGTACCAGATCTAGACGCGCACCAATTTCTCAATGGGGGCATGGACAGCATGCCGATGACTGTGCGCGTGCTGAGTGACTTTGCCAACAAGGTCGGCGAGGTTATGCTTGCCAGGAAAATGACAAAGTTGGTTAGTACTGCGCGCTACGTATGAGAAAACGGTACAGTTGCTGATAACATCTTGCATGACCTTAAGGACATCGCATTGATACAGCTCCTATGGTTTAGGGAAAATTGGGGTCACGTAGAACTTTGTGCATGCACCGCGTCATCAGAAATTGCCGGGAGGAGCTTACCCAGCCGCTTTTGCAGGAGGTGGTGGACGGCTGGCTCGGTGACGCTAGGGTGTGTCCAGCAAGCAGTTTCTTCTACGTGGCGTTTTTTTGCAATGGATATAACTTATCATGTTCTCTAACCCTGCGAAACTACTAAGATTCATTCGTTAAGATTGATCTTTACTACTGGGAGTTTCCAAAGATTGGGGCCCCTTTCCATACCTCCCAGCAGTACAATCCTTACAGTATGGGGCCGAAAAGGGAACCGTAGGATGACAGGACCGGACCCCAGGATTTACTCAGCTGTTTTGGGAACTCCAAGGATTGGGACCAGCACATGCAAAAGATGATTTCAAACCACCTCGGAATTAGAGGCTGGTTCGCTGCTCAAGGGATTGAGTTGAAGCTTTGGGGTTTGGTGTCTGGTTTTTCAGTTTTGTGTTGTTTGATTTAATTGTGACGGGAAATCCAAGCTTTCCGCCGCAGTTCATCCCGCACCTCGGAATCAATGGCAACGTCAACGCAATAGCAGGTTTTCAGTTCGTGTTCACTCGTCTCAAGCCTTGCAAGCCCAAAATGTTCAACTTCAGGGCTGAGGCTCAGTTGGATTTGTGTGAAGTGTCGGTCTTGACGTCTAGCCTTGTGGCGTGAAAGTTTGTGTGGGCGATCCTCCTCCAAACCCCAACACGTTCCTCAGGGCGACCCCAAACTCTTCTTCGAGTTCCCAAAGGGTAGTTTCCCAAAAAGAGGAGGAATCAATGATATGGCCCCCAATATACTATTGTTCTTATTGTTGGGAGCCCCAACCCGCAACCTTGAACCTTAAACCCTAAACCCTGAAGCCTGAACCCTAAGCCCTAATTTGGTGAAATCCTCAAGAATGCGTGGAGTTCCTGGCTTTCCCCCATATCTGAAAGCCTACCCGGAGTCCCCTCTGTAGTGCTTCTGGTTGGGGTTGAGGGTTTTAGGGTGGAAGTTTAAGGTGTAGGGTTGGCTATGGCTTGCTGGTAGGGTTTGTTTGATAGTATACTACCCTAAAAGAACTATATATGAACCCTAGGGTAAGCCCTAAACCCTGAACCCTACCGTGGCCCGCAAATTTCCTGTTTAATAGGCTTTGCGCAGCGCTTCCGCCCATCACCTCGATCTCAGACGCCACCGGAGCTACCTAAAACGGGCTGCTCGGATGCACTTGCCCAACAGGTTTAGGGTTAAGGGTAGACCTAAATGCCCTACCTGTGACTCCATTTACTTGCAGCTTAGTAGGAATTACCCCCTACTTAGTGGGTAGAACACATACAGCTGTAGGTAAATGGAGCCACTGGTAAACCCTAGCCACTACAAACCTTTGAACCACGGCCACCGCAATTCCAAGCACTAAACTCATAATGGGTTTTAGCATTTAGGGCTTACGGCTCACAATCTTCGTGCGTTGGCTGTCTTGACGCTAGGTGCCTTCGATGGCTTCTTGGTAAAGGTATGTCAGATTCTTGTGTGTTTTTTGTGGTGAACATGCAGTTGGGGTGTCCACTTAGGGGACCTTATTCTTGATCTTACCATCTCATATTTGTTTGTCGTCATTCGGATCTTGGTTCTAGGATCTAGGCATCGGCAATGAGAAGTTGAGTCATGTGACCTAGAGTGCAGTATTTGGCGTATGTAGGCGTGTACCATAGGTTTACATAGGTGTCCGGCATCTATCAGAGTTCCTATTGTAGTTGTTCGAAATACCTGTCCACGAAAAGACCATAAGGTAGTTCTTTCTAGCTAGGATCTCCCTTTAAAATGTGATGGTCCAATGGTCCGTCAACCCTAAACCCTAAACCCTAAGCCTTTCGACCAACCCCCCCCCCCCGGTATGCTCCTGTAACATACCCTAAACGCCCTAAACCCTAAACCCTAAACCCTAAACCAGAAAAGGATGCTCTGGCGTCCTTCAGCGATCCTGCGCCCTTCTACGCTGAACCTGGACTTCGTTAGAAGCCAGAGCTTTGGTCAATCCCCCTCCCATTATATGAGCCATAATCTAAACTCCTTAAAGGGGTTTATATAGAGATTATATGGGGGACTACTACAGGGGTTGTTAAGGGGGATTCTAGGGGTTTAGATTAATTATAGCTCATATGTTCTGAAAAGTTTTCTAGGCGCTAGTATAACTCCTGTTACGCATTGAGGTAAGTGTTTCCGTAAGGGGAATGACCAAATGGATGGCCCCAAATCCTTTTCAACAAGAAGGTGCGAACAAACTTCAGGTTTTTGTAACCGGCAACTGCAGCACTTATTGCTGTCCATGGGCGCTTATCCTTGATGCACCTTGCTGCACGTTCCTACTACTGCAACGGGTACTTTCATGTTCCATCTTCTTCTCCATCTACTCTCCATTGTTGGGCTAATGTCCCTGTATGTATAACCTCTCTGTATTGGGGTCCCCCTATGTATAGACACCTGCCAAATCTGAAAAAACCCTTAAATCATTGCTAGGGTCGACCTTGTGGGTAAGGCTTGGGCTGCGCGGTGGCCGCATGTTTCCTGCACATTGGCATCTGGTCTGCTTTAGAGTTTAAAGTTTGTGGGATAGTTTCCAGGTTTGTTTGGGGTTTGGGGGTTTGGGAAGTTTTGGGGGTTTAGGCTTGAGGGTTTGGGTTTTGGATTTAGGGTTTAGAGTTTGGG
Organism: Symbiodinium pilosum; assembly: GCA_905231905.1. Taxonomy (NCBI): domain Eukaryota; class Dinophyceae; order Suessiales; family Symbiodiniaceae; genus Symbiodinium; species Symbiodinium pilosum. The sequence goes on along the minus strand of CAJNIZ010005911.1, from coordinate 11,501 downwards.
AGCTTAGGGTTAAATCTTCCACTGCTTTGGACGGTCGCATGCAAAATCCCAATCTGTGGAACTGCATGAACAGTCTACCTGCCGAAACAATGAGCAAGCGAATCTTGACCCGTAAATCCTCCAACACATTTGAAGGCTCTGAGCCGCAAAGCCCTGCGCTCCAAATCTTCGTGCTGTGAAAACCTTCAAACTGAAAGCGCAACTCCATAAATCGCCTAAACCCTAAACCCTAAAATCTAAACCCTGAGACCCAAAATCCTTAACTGGACGCCTGGGAGCCATATATGGGGGTTTCCCAAAATTGGGGTACTATTTTGGGGGTCCCAATAATAAGGATTAAACATATTTTTGGGGTCTATATTGGAGTCCCCCTATTTTGGGAAATTACCATAATATGGCGAATTTACAATTACCCCGAGCAGTGGGCATTCCTAAACCGTTTGCCTCTAGGTCTAACAAAATTGGCTTTTGGCTGTAAGACTTGTAAGAGTACGTGTTTGCTATCTTTTGGGGTGCAGAGCTTATGAGCAACATCTACTGCGGGCCCTAAAACCCCAAGGAAGTATTCACTTCGGGCATACCCGCTTTGGGGCCTACTTATTGGGGGTTACCCGGGAACCAGGAATATATTATAACAAGGGTTCTATAGGAAGTATATTCCCTCAATGCCCCTCTTTACTATAAGATTAGGGAGGTTCTTTTCAAATTTCGGGCCCCGGCAAAAAAATTATTATTCCAATCCCCCACCCCCCAAACAATACCAGATCCTGAATAACTTCCCCTGAACTTCTTGCTATTTCGACCACGTCTGCGAAAGCGGGTCCAGCGTTATTCCCTACTGGCCCCCAGTAAGCCTAAGGTCTACAAGCCGTAGTACCTACTGAGCTTTTGGGAGGGCTCCTGGGTGGATGTCGTTAAGCCCTAAACGGTAAACTCTAAACCAGAAACCCTAAACTCTAAATCTTAAACCCTCAACCTTAAACCCTAAACCTGAAACCCCACACCCTAAACCCTAAACCTTATAAACCCTAAACCTAAACCTAAGACTCTAAACCCTTAACCTGGAGTCCTAGGCATCGGGATCGTGTTGTACTATGCCGCCTTTGCTTTCCTTCTGCTGATATCTGGGGTCGTAGAGATGCTCGGGCAAGAAAATTCAGGGTTTGGGGTTTGGGCTTTAGGTTTTAAGGGCTATATTGCGGTTATATGGAAGCTACTATTTTAGGGGGTATAGTATACGGCTATATAGGGATAATGGAGAAGAAAATCGAAGCTAGCCATTTGGGGTTCAGGGTTTAGGGCTTAGGGCTTGGGTTTCGGGGTTTGGGGTATGATTAGGGTTTAGGGCTAAGGGTCAGGGTTTAGGACTTGGGGCTTAGGGTTTAGGAGGAGAATCCCTCTAAGAAACCCTGGTTCCTTTTGAAGGCGTTCTTCTCGGGGGTCTGTCTCAGTTGGGGGCCCCCAGGAATCTACCCTGGTAAATATTTGCTGATTGTCAGGAGCAAGTTAACGAATGGAAAGAAAATGGGTATAAGAAAATGGATATTGCTTTAGTATTGGTGACCAGACTAGGGGCATGCTCCTCTACTCCCTACAAAAAAAGCAGAGGGATTGCCATGAAAACCTTAATCCCTAAACCCGGGTTGATCCAGGGGCTCCTACTAAGCAGGGGGGGCCTCCAAGAGCTCCTGAGGGTTTCTTTCCTCCATTTCAAGGATGTTTAGGGTTGACGGTCTAGGGTTTAGGACTTGGTTTTTGGTAGGAGGGCATCCCTGTCGGGGGAATTCAGGTAGCCCAAGGGAAGCTTTTTACCGTGGCTGGGGGAAATCCTGGACTTGCGACCTCCAAAGTATTGCAACGAACATTACAGTACTGGGGCCATATAGGATTTTTCAAGGTACCCTTCATCCACCGTAGATTTAGATGCTTCTTGGGTGTGAGGAAGGGTTTAGTGTTCAGGGCTTTCTTGCTGAGGGCTTAGAGTTTGAAATCTCTAGGTTTCGGGAGAATATTTTAGCGCAGCCTGGAACTTCAAATGCTTTCTGGAGATTGTCTACTAACCTTCATTCGGCCACCTGCTACTCAGAATGACCTAAACACTGAATCCCATAAGCTGCCAAGGAGGATGTGTACCTTACTGCTCGCTCTCAGGGTGTGGCAGGAGTACCTGTGTCGGCTAGAAAGATGATTACATTCATAGCATTGTACGAAAACTTCATTCTTGAGTCTCAAGATGTGGTTCCCTTTAGAAGCATGAGGGCTTTTGCATGAAGACTCTTTCAGCCAGACTCGCAACATGGAGAACCCATGCGCAGGTTAGACTTATTGAGCTTGCTGGTTCTGCCCCATACCGGCCGTGAAAGACACGCTGAACGCGATTCTCGCTGTAGTTCAAACCCAAGTACGCACAAGCACCCTGAATCCCGGAAGTGCGGTTATAGTTGGGATGCAGTTACAATATTAAGATTTAGGTTCGGTACTGCCCCCCCTCAGTAACAGTTGGATAATAATTACAATATGGTTGTTTATATATATATTTATAGCCCTGAATAGGACCCCTAGTATAGACTGTTACTGGGGGGGGGGGGGCAGTATCCGAGATTCAGGTCATAACTCCCCGTGGCCTCCGAGTAGGGCGCAAGTCTCTCCCGGGCTCCTTTAGGCTTGAAGGTTTTCGAGGTTGTTTCTGTCATCGCTTCGCGACATGTGACCTTTGGTTGACATTGCTATTGCAAAAATATTGCCACATGTCTACCAGAAACGCAAGTCTAAACCCTACACCCTAACAGAAGGCACAACCCCGAACAAAACCCTGGACCTAAGACCGCACATAACTGCCCTTGCCTGATTGAATGGGGCAAGTTTCTCCAAACTACCCCTACTTGGTCCCTGCTGTCCAATTGGAGCCCCTAACCCAGACCCGTGATTGATCAACCCCCTCCCCTTAATAGGGGTTATAATTTATAGTCCTAATATTAAGGTCCTTAAAAGGAGGGGGTTTACCAATCATGGGTCTACATTATAATTGTCCCCATACTTCTTTAGGGTATTGTTGAGACACTCCAAAGCAACTAGTCGGTTCAGGAGGGGTCCCATAGTTGTGATTTAGAGCAAGATTCTTTATTCCCTTTACATGTGTCAAGTTGAATAAGACCGATTCTAAAGTTTGGCTCAACTATGCCTAAACACTACTGCAGGTCCTCCGCCAAACCTGGAGGCTGAAATTGTGAGGATTCTCCTGCTATGACCTATATACCCAGTATAGTGTCCCCAAATAACCTGAAGTTGAGAAATTCTAAACCCTAAACCTTGAACCCCAATTCCTACAATCCCTACACCAGGATACTTCTGTATCCTGTGGTGGTTCTGAAGCTTCGCTTCGGTGGCAAAGCTGACAGTCGAAACTCGGCTAGGTGCTCAAAGGTTACCTAACCCTTCAACCCTAAACCCTATATTCTAGGAACTCTTTGGAC
>CAJNIZ010005909.1:4981-18500 GCA_905231905.1 Symbiodinium pilosum | reverse complement strand
ATATATACCTAGGTTAAGCCCTCAACCATTAAGCCCTACGCGACAATGGTACCCTACATCCTGAGGTCTAAATCCGAAACGCTAAAACCTGAACCCTAAACCCTAAACCCTAAACCCTAACCCACCCTCAACCCTTGACCCCAAATCCCTCCAAAGCCACCTTCCTATCCCTCTACATCCCTGTAGAACTGCAGGGCATACCTTTCAAGGGACCTCAAACCCCAAACCCAAAAGCCTAAATCCCTAAACCCCGAAACCCTAAACCCTAATGCCCCAAACCCCAACCCCTAAACCCTGAACCCCTACACCCCAAAATCCCAAACCCGTAAACCCCTAACCTGTAATCCCCAAACTCCGCTCGCTCTTTTTGTTGCTTCACGGGCCAGGCCGAAGGAAGTCTGTGCGCCAGCACCAGCGTGCCCTAGTTCCCAGGGTGCCTCAGCATAGGGTTTATGGCGTAGGATTTAGGGTTTAGGATTTAGGATGTAGGGTTTTGGGTTTAGGATTTAGGGTTTATAGGGGTTAGGGTGAAGGGTTTAGGGGTTTCGGGCTTAGGGTTCCCAGGGCGCCACAGCACTCATTGCTTAAGGATATTTAGGGGTGTCTAGGGGTATATAGGCACATGATCGAATATACACGGGATTCAGCCCTAAACCCTAAACCCTACACCCTAAACCAAAACCCTAAATTCAGCACTCATCTTGTCAGGGTTTGGGGGTTGGGGGGTTTAGGGGGTAAACCCTAAACCCTAGGGATTTGGGGGTCAAGGGTTTAGGTTGGCGGCTGAGGGCTCTAGGGATGTTTATGGGTGTAGGGGCATAAAAGGATATTAGAGGTTAAGGTTTAAGGAAATAATGGGGCATAGATGGATGGAAGTATGGGGGTTTCAGAGATCCTCTTCTTCGGGTTAGGGTTTCAGAGGTTACGGGGGCAGTGGCTAAGTGGTGTAGGGCTTATGGCTGTAGGATTTAGGGCTTCAAGGCTTAGGATGTAGGGTTTGGGGGGGTAATTATGGGATTTAGGGACAATAGTTCCTCCTTAAGCACATAGAATATGGCTTTGGGGAAATTTTAATAAGATCCCCAAAAACCCCATATTCTATCTACTTAAGGGGGACTATAACCCTAAACCCTAACCTTTGGGTCTAACTTACAGTGGGCCCCTGAATGTCTATAACCCTGGACCCCAAACTCTAAACCCTAGACCTTGCGTCTAACTTACATTAGGTCCTCAAGTTCATACAGAGTATCTACCTCATGCCAAGGTCAGAGACCAAGAAGGATGAGCTAGACTGGCTAGACTTCCCCCAAAACTAACAGGGAACCTGAAAAAGTGCCCCTTAGAGACTACGGTCCCTTCAAAACAGAGGAAACTAAAAGAGGTTCTATGTCTGCCATAGTCTAATCCCCTAGGTACCCCCCTGTAATGGCTTTAGACCCTAAACCCTATAACGCCCCTTTCAGGAGCGTATATTATGGTTTTATGTCAGCTTAAGGGAGGGTACCTGGGACTCTGTACACCAAGGCTTCCTGCAGGATGGGTTGGGAAAGCGACAAGATATTGGGGTTATGTAGGGGGAATGGAAACGAATATGGAAACTACCATTGTGGGTTATATAGTGTTTAGGGGTTTGGGGTTTAGGGGTTGAACCATGTAAGATTCTATTCCCCTTGCAAAGAAAAGGAGGAAGTAATCTTCGTTAGGGAAATAATCCCCGCTCTCATCTGGAGAAAAATCATGTTTCGCCCCCCCTCCCCCCCCATTCTGCTATGAATTCCGGTATTCTCTTGCACACCCTAAACCTTGAAACGTAGACTACACCGCTCTACCTTTCTCCGCATGCGAACTTGAAGTTGCCGCTATGGTACCATCGCGAATCAAGTCCATCAGTGACAGATGGATATGTCTCCCAAAGAGGAGGTCCCGTACCATCTGACAAAGGCACTTGTCCTGCCCCGCCGTCCTGTCAGTCTTGTCCAGGAAGGGTTTCGGCATAGTTGGTGTCAAACATGAAGAAGTACTAACCCTAAACCCTATACCCTAAACCCTATGCCCTAAAACGGTATTCTGCAAGCGTGATGCCAAGTCGTCCTGGGCCGACTGCAGGGAATGCCGAGCTGGCTCTCCGAGTATCCCCTCTGAGCTGAAGAGAAGATAGGGCTTAGGGTGTGTCCGTCCGCACCTGAGTTTCCTTTTCATTTTGGGCAAGCCGCTCTACAAATCCCGACCCCCAAGCAAGCAAAACAAGGCCCAAAGCAATGCCCATCAATCCCGGATGTTTCATGTCCTGCGCCTTGAAGCTTCGATCTTATACCCGCATCCAAACAAACCTCACGGCCCCAACCGCCCTAAACCTAAGTAAAGCTTCAGCTCTATAAACAGCAAATACATCCAACTACGAGATGAACGGAACACAGCCAAGAAGTAATGGTACATCATACCACTTCTCACGAGACCTCTCACAGTTGAAACAACCTCACGATCCGCAGCCTTACGCAACACACTCAACCCTCATACCCTAAACCCTTAGATATCCCAAGCCCTATAATACCCTAATCCCTCTAGCGCCCTGATACCCTACTGTCCTAAATCCTCACAGCCTACACCTTGATACCCTAAACCCTCATACCCTTACCCCATGATACCCTAAGCGCTAAAATACCTAAACCCTGCTAGCCTCAGCATTTCTTCATGGCGATTCATAGGGGTTACATAGGGTTACATCGGGACATGTGGGGTTTACAGGGCTTATATAGGCGCTCAATAGGCGGTATATGGCGGGTTTATAGGAAGACGCAGGGTTTGGGGACTTGATGCTTGAAATCCTGCTTGACCCCAGTTTATGCAAGCACCATGATTCCAAGAGCCAGAAATTTTTGAGGTTCAACCTAGATCCCTAAGCCATGGAAGATAGCCTTCAATTAGGGCTTGGGACCCCCAACCCGCGCTACAAACCTTAAGGCTACAAACGTAGTTTTTGCGTCGCATAGGTCATTTTTGAGGCTTCAAACTCAAAACCCTAGACTCTCTTATATCCACTGTAAAACGGCACGATGATAACGACTTCGGTATTTCTTCAGGCTTCAACCCCAAGGCTTTAACCCTGAATCCTGAACCCTAAACACTAAATCCTGGACCCCTAGACCCCTAAACTGCCTAAACTCCTAAACCCCTGAGCCCCTAAACCCTAGACCCCTGAACCGCTAAACTCCTAAACCCCTGAGCCCCTAAACCCTAGACCCCTGAACCCCTAAACTCCTAAACCCCTGAGCCCCTAAACCCTAGACCCCCAATCTAATCCTCGAAGCCGAGAAACGGTCTGAGCAAACTTGCGGCTTGGCCAGGCATCACCCACCTTTGTTACAGGGAAGTAAGCTCAGTTTGGGGTATAGGGGTTTAGGGTTTAGGGATAATGGAGAACCAAATGGAAGCTACTATAGTACGTAGGGGGTATATTGGGATAATGGTGGAAGAATACTCAGTTTAGGGTAGATTGGGGGTTATATTGTGGTTTATTGGGGTTATGTTGGGGTAGCATTGGGGGGTATATAGGCAGGGTGTAGAGTCTCGGGACTAGGGTTTAGGCTAGAAGGCAACTGTGAGGGTTTTAGGTTTAGACTTTAGGGTATTGAGGCATATTTGGGATGACCCAGAACTACTGTTGATGGATGAAATCTTGCACCACCAAGGGGCCCGAAACTGCTGTAATTCCTACTGGAGGCCCGTGGGACTCAGTAACTACTTATGACTGGGCTTATAACCCTACTTATAGTCCCCCTAAAAGGACTTAAGGGGTTACCCCAATTATAAGTAGGGTTATAATCCCAGTTATAAGTACTTACTAGGGCCTCCAAGTAGGACTGTAGAGACCTAGGGTGGTGCAAGATTCCCTCCATCAACAATACTACTTTAGGGAACTTTGGTAACCCAACCTCCAAGATGAGAAGTGTATGACCGCCGTCCATGAGCATTGGTATTTTTGATGCTGCAGATGCGGTGTTTGAGGTTTAGGGTTTAGGGTTTAGGATTTAGGCGTTTAGGGTTCATTGTTCAGGTGAAATGCTCTTGCTGGACTAAACAGGCCTCTGCATTGCCACAAGCTGCCGTATGCAAATCTTCACACAACGGCGTCCATCAAAAAGCTATGTCGGCAATGATGCTCAAAATGCATATATATATATACACATATATATATATATACATACTGCAGCAATGAGGGCACTCATGTTAATCACAGACGAGATCATGATTGTGAATATGAAGACCACATTTACTGGAACAACTCTATGTCACTCTACTCGCACCTTGCTGCCACGCTATGGTAGGTGCACCCAGCATATCAATCAAGTATCAGTGATTGCCACGTGGTTCAGGGTTTGCGAAACCCTGAGCCCTAAACCTTAAACCCTAATTCAAGGTGCTGACTAAGGGATTATATTATACAGCGATTATATAAGGATTATTCCCATTTTCCTTACTAAGAACCAGTAAGTTAAATTGATCTGAGGGGTTGTAATCTTGAACTAGGTGATACCCGGGAGTCCATTGCCGACTGATGCACCATTTAAGTATCGACCTTTCCATAGTACCTTGCATGACAGAGCTTGAACCTTAAACCCTAAACCCTAAACTCTGTCAACCATCACCTGTCTCCCTTCGCGCTGACGGCGAACATGCCACAGCAGCCTGACTAGCATGTCTCACAGAATTGCAGGTCCTTGTGGTGTACGGTTTAGGGTCTTGAGATACAAGCACCTGCGTAGATGCCGTGTCTGGGTGTATCTGATAGTTTCCCGAGGTAGGAGAACCTCAGTATAAACCACAACATACGTACTATAATCCTGCTTCAAAAGGCACCCCTAATTTACGAAAGCTCCCATATAGGGGTTCTCTACGTCCCGGAAATAGCCATGCGATCTTCCTTACACAACAATCCATCTGCTGACGAGCTGCTTGATGGTCCCGGCATCGAACGACACCTGTAGAGTTGGACCCAAGCGCAACAAAATGCGTATGGGTTGGGGGTTTAAGGTTTACGGTTAAGGATTTATACCCGAAATCTTGCATGCACCTGAATACCAAGGTGGTTAAGGTCTACTGGTCTCTCTTGGAGCTTGCGCACCCTGAGCCTCATGTTAGGGTTAGGGGTACAGGGCTAAGGGGTATTAGGGGTAAGGGGTTGTAGGGTGGATTTAAGGTTCCTGCTCCCCTCTTGTGATTTCGAGCTCAAGGAGAAACCCCAAAGCTTAATCCCTAACCCCTCCCCCTAACTCCCCCTAAACCTATACCCCAACCACCCTGTGAGTATCCCCTATAAGCCTCTTTTCCATTCCTAAACCCGGCAGTAAACCTGCTCAGCAGCAATAGTACAAGTAATCTTCAGGACAACATTCACTGTAACAGTCACAGCGATCGCATAAGGTTATTTCATGGGAGAGGGAGGCTGCTAAGTAAAAAGTAAACCCTAAACTCTACACCCTAAACCCTAAACCTTAAACCACCGCAAAATCCCTAACACCCTCAACCCCTTAAAACCCTGAACCCCAGCCACACCCACACCCCTAAAACCCTTAATGCCTTAGGTCAATCCCCCCTACAGCAATAGCCTCCAAAGTAAGTAATAAGGCCGTAATATACCTACAACAGCCTTTCGTGGTACCCTTACTGGGTGAGGGAATGACCCAAGTTGTAGAAGGCAACAACCCCAGACCCTAAACTGCCATAATCCCGGCAATGGGGACCCTCAATACAGAACTGCTCATGGTCGCAAACCCCCCAAAACTGGCCTTCAGGTAGCTAGGAATGAAGGAATGGATCCTTATAGAGCAACACCAAAATAACCAATTGGTAGTTTCCATTTTCTATTCCACTCCTTCATTCCCAGCTAACCAAAGGCCAGGTAATCATGTGGGCCATAGTCTAAACTCCTAGCATCCCCCTTTATAAGCCCTATAGTAGTCCCCTACATAATCCCCTATATAACCCCCCCTTTTAGGAGTTTAGACCCTAAACCTAAACCCTAAGTTCTAAACCCTAAACCCTAAACCCTAAACCCTAAATCCTAAACCCTAAACCCCCTTAAGGGGCTCATGTGGGGCTATTGGGAGCCTTTACAGTGCCCGCCGGGACCGCAAAGCCTTCGGCTTGGCAGGCTGTAGGAAAGGCCTCTCCAGGGAGTAGGGAAAACTGTTTAGGGTTTGGGGGTTTAAGGTTTAAGGTTTAAGGTTTAGAGTTTAGGGTTTAGCGTTTGGGGGTTTAGGGTTTTTAGGGTTTTAAGGGTTTGAGTTGAAGGGCTTAGGGTTTAGCCTCTGCAAGCGTGGCAGGGCTTCAGGCTGTTTAGGGTTTCAGGGTGTTTAGGGTTTCAGAGTTTTAGGGTTTCAGAGTTTTAGGGTTTTGGATATAGGATTAAAGGGTTTAGGGTTTTTGGTTCAGGATTTAGGGGAATATGGGGATATATACATATATGTATATATATATACGTATATGTATATATATATACATACATATATATATATATATGTGTGGGTATGTGGATGCCTAGAAGTCGATATGGGGACTATATAGAGTCTAGTGATAGTGAATCATATAAAGCTTCAACAGGGTTATGTAATGTATATCCTGTTCAAGATTGACAGGTTTAGGGTTCTAGGGTTGTAGGGTTCTAGTGCTTGAGGGGCCGGGTTTTGGGGGTTTAGGGTTCTAGAGGAGTTAGGGTTTAGGGTTTTAGGGTCAGGGTTTGGGGGTTTTAGGGTTTAGGGGTTTTAGGGTCTAGAGGAAGGCGAACAAATTAAATGGCAAAGCAGATGGAACATGAAATGGGAATTGATGGGGGGGTTGCAGGGATCTAGGATAACCTCATTATTGGTGGTTACATCTAGTAGGAAAGCCCTCTGCAATAAAGCAAAAGCATTTTGGGAATTTGGTTTCATGGTTTTAGAGCCTGGGATTGGGGGCTGAGGGGTTTAGGGGTTCCTTTTGCAGGGATGTAGCGGCTATATAGGGATGTGTTGGGTGTTCAGTGATTAGGGTCTTAGGGTTTTCAGGGTTTGGGCAAGGCCTCTACTCTAAAATGCTTGCTTACCCGTGGGTCCCTTTAGAAGGTGGTTGGTATATGTCCTTCGTCCAGAATATAGAGGCCTATATGAAAAACTTGTTTTTAACTGCGCTGTAATTGAAGGCTTTAGGGCTTAAACCCTAAACCGGGCAAGGTTTCACCGTCTTATGCTTTTGGGATGCTCGGGTTTTTAAGGTTTGGGGTCCAGCGTTTAGGCTGACTCAGATCCTTACAACAAGATGGTCAACAGCATGACCCGGGCTTGGTATACTAATTCACCCTGAACCCTAAACCCTTTAGGGTTCAGGGTTTAGTACAAATTCACCCTGAATCCTAAACCCTACAGCCTAGAGCACATCAAGTGGTTTAAGGAATGCAAAGTACTTGTCCGCACAGCGTGTTAGGTGTACCTAGAAAGCCTAGTTACCCATAGTACTGGGCTACTTTAACCCAAAGTAATAGGAAATTAGGGGAAAGTTGCCTATGATTATGTGTAACTGGCTTTCTAGGTACGGTCTAGGGTTCAGGCAAGGCAGACGTCCTTGCAGGCTCTGTGGGATGAAGCTGATCCCTTTGGAAGAGACCCCTCCCCACCCTGTAATCGTGCTATACCCAGAGGGTCCACATATACAACTATTAGGGAATTAGGTCCCAAAATACCATACTATAGAAGGAATTATGGGTCCCAATTCCCTAATGGTTGTATATGTGGACCCTCTGGGATAGCAGGAATATAGTAATATCCAAGACCCTCCTTGTACCCTTAATTGGGGATATATGGTCCCTAATAGTAGGTACTTAGGCCCTAATAGAGGGTAGGAGGAGGGTCTAGGATAATAGGACCTTAATATAGTGCCTTATTATCTCTCATAAGCACAATTACAGGGTGGGGGGTCCACCTAACTGATCGCAGTGAACAGGCAGGACTTGCGACTGGTGCCGTAAGAAGACGTGAGGTCCAGCTGGAAGTCCATTTGGGGTTTAACTCTAAAGCCAACCCTAAACCCTAAACCCCTAAACCCTAAACCCTAAACCCTAAGCCCCAATGTCGGCTTTAGGGCTTTCATGACTTCGGGTCAAAAGCCGCAACGTCTTCAGATTTCAGGCTTTGAAACATGTAGGTGGTTGTCAAAATTATGGCCCCTTTTTGGATCCCTACTACAATACGACACCTAATATTTACCCAGAAAGGGACCATAATTTTGACATCCCTCCATGTAGGTTTTAGGGTTTGAGGCTATAAAGGTTCAGGGCTCAGGGTGTAGGGGTACTATGCAAATGACGCAAGGTGGGTAGCATATACATGATGGCTCGTAGCGAGTATAGTACGGCCTCATAGGGTACACCAACCATGTAAGGTTCGGGTTTTCACGGGAGCCTAATAGGCATACTTATACCCCTAGAGGCCATAAATGGCCCTGGTTCCCTTTAGTATTCCTTGGGGTTCAAAGTCGTATGAGCGAGACGGAGTTTACATGGAATCAACATCCTTGCGAGAATGCCGAAATAATCATCGGAAGTCGCATCCAGACACCGTTTTTCTTAGCGGGTGACAAAGGTTCCGTGTCATATGAGCTATAGGCTAAACTCCTAGTATCCCCCTTAGTAAGCCCTATAGTAGTTCCCTATATAGTCCCCTATATAACCCCCTTCAAGGAGTTTAGACTATAGCTCATATGCCAAGAAAACAAGGTAATCTACGGACCAGACCCAGTTTAGGGCTCCTAGGGTGTACCTAGAAAGCCTAGTGACCCGTAATAATGGGCTACTTTAACCCAAAGTAATAGGAAATTAGGGCAAAGTTGCTTATCACTATGGGTAATTGGCTTTCTAGGTAGGGCTTACGGGTCCTGAATGTACTCGCACGTCTTCAATACTTCCAAGGTTGACGTTATGTAGCGAGAGCCTTGATTGAAGTCTCCTCCAACAAAGTCTGAACCTCTGGCGAGCCATAAAACAGAAGAATTGCAGAAATGGTCCATGTAGGCCGTCTGAACTAGTGTCAACCTGATAAACACACGCCAGTACTTTTGTCATAAACTTTGAAGTATGGCGCTCTTTAAACCCTAAACCGCTATGGGCAATTGCATTCTGGGGCCTTTACAACCCTCATGAGATGGCTCACAAGTGCCAAATAACGGGATTTTGTTGACTTTTTGGGCTACCAAAAAAAATCATTCAGAACATCTAACCTGGAAGATTACCATGCTGTCACCGCGGATTCAGAACTCTAAGCCCTCAACCATAAACCCTAAACCTTACGCACATATAAACTTACTTTGGGTTCTCAAATTTCCCAAATCTCGAAACTTTCAAAATTTCAAGCTCAAAATGATCCCCCCCAACCCCCAAGAAATAAACCCTCAGTCCCTTCAAGCCTGGGACTCCTTAAGCCCTGGGACTGCTGTAAACCCTGGGGGGGGGATTTTGGGGATGGTCACCGGGTTTAAGGGATGGGGTTTGGGATGGTTTGGGGTTTAGGGTTTATGACCTCTACAAGTTCATCGAGTTCAGGAGAAAGTCTTCTTCTGGGTTTCCAGGCCAAGGCCCGAAGGCCCACGTGCTGAGAAAAGACTCCGCGCTTATGCCCCTTACCAGGCTTGGCGGGAGCCATGATCGCAGCACGTGGCCTCATGCTCTTAGAAAATGCAGCCTAAGCAAAGGCCAGGCTCACAGAGAGCCAAAAAGTGCACACGTCCGTTGACGCGGCCTATGCGCAAACTCAGCACAACAGCTCTGAGATCCGTTGGCTTTCACAACCTTTCCTGACGTAGCCGCTGGTTTTCTGCAGCAAGTTCTTGGGGACGGTTGACAGGCACTACGTACAAGCTTCCTACCATGGCGTGATTTAGGGTTTGGATAAAACCAAAAGCCCCCAAACACCGTAAGCCCTACGCTGCAAACTTCCAGAACCCCAGCACGTAAACTGGGGAAGAAATGGGGGCTTCCATAAAGAGGGCGTCCCAATAAGGACCATCATATAATACCGCTTTAAGGAGACCCGAACATTCGGCCATTGATTTTCTGAAACCCTAATTTCTACAAACCACGATTAGACTTGGGTCAATCTCCCACCAAGTAATGGTTACCACAAAGGACTATTGTAGGTCTTTTAAGGCCCTATTAACTCCATATATTTAGAAGCTATTACTGTGGGTGGCATTGACCTAATGATTAGACTACATAGGACCAGTTTCCCTTGCATATCTATGCTCTTCTTGATGTGACTCCGTTATCCTAAGCCCTAAACCCTCTAATTCTTTTTGATGATCCTGTATATAGTATAACTAACACCTTGAAAGGGCCCCTCGTTTTGGACAACTCCAAATGAGTAGCTTTTCTGGTGGCAACCAGCCAGAAAGAATATATACCTTAAAAATGCTATAACCCAAAGGAGGATATAATCTTTCTCTATATCGGGGATTATAGTATTCCTAAACCCTACCCTAAACCGTAAACCGAAGCCCTAAACACAAGATCCCTAAGTCATCCTAAAACCCTGAAATCCCTGAACCCTGATCCCTAAATCCTATGCCTCCAAGACTTGTCCATCTCTCCAGCTGTTCTTGGAATTGCTCCAGACCTTCTGTCCCAGAATGTTGTGGCTTTAGGGTTCAGGGTTTAGGGTGTATAGGGTTTAGGGTGTAGGGGATTTAGGGTTTGGGGTCTGGGGTTCATTGCGTATAGGGTTTAGGGTATAGGGTTTAAGGCTTAGGGTGTAGGGTTTGTAGTGTTTAGTTTACATGGTTCAGGGTTTAGGGTGTATTCAACTTGGGTTCCAAGTCAAGTGATGCTGCATGATCCTGGTGCAATATCATGCACGCAGAGTAACGAGACGCGCAACTTATGGTAGACCCGACATTTTTCAGACTTGAGCCCCAAAATCCAAACAGGAACCCGGCCTGTTCTAAACTTGAATTTCAACATCCTAAGTTTACAAGTTTCAAATGTTTCAGACTTCAAATCCAAAACCGGAGGCAGAAGTAAACACCTGAAAGATTTCAGACTTGAACCCAGCAATCCGGAATGTAATTCGCGGCCCGACTCTTAACCCCAGTGCTGTCAGTCCGAAAGAGATGTTGTTGCACTTCTGCATGAACCCTAAACCGTAAACCCTAAACAGAAGTTCGTATCTTGGCCCAAAGTAGGGATCTAACTGCCCACAGCAGCTGTTGCGCTGAATTCGCAACCTGATGATCATGCAAGGATCAGCTGGATGGCATTCACGATTGTTTTTGCGTGTCCGGCTGAACACGCACGAAACAAAGTAAAAAATGAAGTCTCAACTTCATCCACCGGCCACGCATTCAAGAAGATATGGCATGGTACCGGCATCCGACTCCCTGCGCCCCCGCACACAATTTGCTTTTGGGATCAGGGTTGAAGCTTTTTGTGGGGTTCAAAGTTTGGGGTTTAATGACGAAGCTTTGAATTGGGTTTGGGGTTGGTGTAGGGCTTTTTGAAGCTTCAACTATCATTTGAGGGCTTAGGATTCAGGACTCAAGATTTGACTAGGGTTACGGGTTCAAGGATTCAGGTATCCCCGGCAGCAGTTTCGGAAAGCTCGCTCTAGAAACATGTCTAGGCCTGCTCAGCTTTCATGATCGCTGCAGAACTCTAAGCCCTATACCTCAAGATCTCTATAGAATCCAAATGCTGGTCTCCCAAAAAAACAGTAACATGTTCCTCCTTGGGACCCTAAACCCATAAACCCGGAACCCTAAACCCTAAACCCCTAAACCCTAAACCCCTAAACCCCGAAGAAACCCTGTCATGTACCTGCCTTTCAACCTTCAGGATCCCTCCATTAGGGTAGTTTAGGGATTAGGGTTTGGGGATTCGGGCTTAGGGATTAGTAAGGGATTTGAGTTTAGGGTTTAGGGATTCGGGTTTAAGGAATAGGATTTAGGGTTTAGGGTTCAGGATTTAGCGTCTAGGGTCTACTTGGAAGCCCATGGGACTTAGTAACTACCTATAACTGGGATTCTAACCCTACTTATGATTGGGGTAACCCCTTGAATCCATTTAGGGGAACTATAAGTAGGGTTATATGTCCAGTTATAAGTAGTTACTAAGTCCCATGGGCTACATATCCCTACATATCCCCCAACATATTCCTATTCATCTCTGTGTATCATTCTATATCGCCAAACATTTAGGCTCCTAGATTCCCCTCATATTTCGCTGACAGATACCTCCAGCGATCTCAGGGCATACTCGGAATACTCCTAAATTTAGGCGTAATGGGCCGCCCTGGGTACTGAGAGGAACATACGCAAATCTGAAGCAGATTTGACGGCGCGAGCTGTTCATGAGCCTTGTACTAAACTTTTCATCCGCCTGATAATGAAGATTCCTGCAAATATGTGATGGTCATATGGTAGTTGTTCAAAATATAAGTTCCCAACATGGTTATAATGTCGGTTCTCTGTTTGGCTGGGATCCCCTTTTAAGGAAGTCTGTGCCCAATAGTCCCTTCTTTTGGACCCTTTGAACAACCCCCCACATATTGACACTCCTGTCACTCCACAGCAGGACCTGGAGTTCTGAAACCCAAACGTTTAGGGTTTAGGGCCGGAACATCTAAATATGCCCTGGAACCCTGTAACAAACTGGGTTGCTGTTAAGGAACTTAGTTTGAAATACCAGAGTAAGGGAAAGCCTATGTTTACAACATACTCATATTATGGTAATTGAATTCCAGTTCCTTGAACGCAACCCAGCAATAACATTAGAGTTCATGAGCAAAAACATAAGCTATAATTGCAAGACACCTTAGGCAAGGCTTAACCCCAAATCCGTAATCCTCGCAATCCTACTAATAACCTAGTGTTCATTTTCTTTTCTATTGCCCTACCTACTTCATGTATCCCTTTATAACCTCTACATCTTCAAGCCCAAGCAACGATTGAATGTTTAGGGTATATAGGCGGCATATAGGGCCCAACAATAGAGAATCAAATGGAGAACATGGACAGGGAAACTGACCCTCGACCCTAGACCTTAAACCCTAGACCTTAAACCCTACCTAGAAAGCCTAGTTACCCATAATAATGGGCTACGTTAGCCCAAAGTGGTAGAAAAATTACTGGAAAGTTGTAACTAGGCTTTCTAGGTAGACCCTAAACCTACGTAAAACCTCAAACCCTAAACCCTAAACCCTAAACCCCTAAACCCCTAAACCTTCGGGGCCTGGAGCAGCTCGCCCTTCTGGAAAGGCACCGGAGCCGATTTCCGCGAGCTGCCCGAAGTTGCCACCTGCTTAGTCTCTCAGGTGGTTTAGGCCTTAGGGTTTGGGGTTTGGGGTTTGAGGTGAAGGGTTTAGGGTTTAGGGTTTAGGGCTTATTGTTTAGGGTTTAGGGCTTAGGGTTTAGGGCTTAGGGTTTATGGTAGACCCCCCCAAGTACGCTCTATAGACCCTAGGTATCCCTAAATAGAAGCTACATTGACCCTATTTTTTAGGGT
>CAJNIZ010005908.1:0-17944 GCA_905231905.1 Symbiodinium pilosum | reverse complement strand
GTTTAGACTATAGCTCATACGCGAAACCTGGCTCACAGTCCGGAGGCCCTGTCAAGCCGCAGTAGGTAAATAGTAGAATGGCCTGTTGGAATGGTTTCAAGGGTTTGGGACCATTATGCTACCTATTTCTGAGGTCCAGGTTCCCTCTAAAACCCTCGAAAACCCCATCGCGGCCTCAACAGGTCGTGATTTTGCATAGAGGTCTTCACTCTCCTCTTCGCAGAAGGCTCAAGAGCGCGGGGCACAACAGGTAGAATGGGGCTTGAACATGCTCAGGACAATCAGGATGTATGCTGCGCGTCTAGGCCACGGAAGAAATACTGCGGAGGCATGGACCACTGTGAGTGAGGCATATAAAGGTACACTAATAGTCATTAAGACGCAGGGAAGGCAAGGTAGATAGCTTTCTTTCCCTCCCGCGCGTCCTTCAGGAAGCAGAGTTTTAGCCCCACTGCAAGCCTTCAATGCTAAACCCGAACCTAGAGCCTGAAGCGCCTAAAGCTGTTGATTACGTGTGACATCCATTCAGTTCAGATCCGGCCTTTTGAAAAATTATGGCACAATTCCCCAAGCCCTGGCAGCAGCCTATGAAACTAGCAGCTGGACCATAGCATGCAAGTTTAAAACTGATAACTCCTTGTTTGTGCAGTATAGGGTTCAAGGTTTAGGGCCAAATGAATTTAGTGGGTCCAGAGAACAAAGTTTCAAGGTACTTGACGAGTTCGTCCGAAGCAAAACTCAGAAGCCCTCAAACTTACCGGTTGTCAGTAGAGAAAATGGAAAGGCTGGAAACTACTGTAATTTGGAATCATGCAGGCTAATGCTAATAACTTAGGTAGACCCCCCACCCAGTAATAGTGACTATAAGGGATAATAGGGATTATGTTAGGGTCCTCTCATATTCCTATTATACCACTATTACAGGGTGGGGGGTGCAGGCTAAACCCTAAACCCTAAACCCTAAACCCTGATGCTAATAACCAACAATGCGGTTTAGGGTTCAAGGCTTAGGGTTGATTCGCGTCCTCCAGCTCCAGCCGCGATTTCCGCTGCCACATCTGCAAGTTCCTGGATCTAATGTAAAAACCATGGGCCCCTAATATGGGCCCTTGGCCCTGGGGTCCTTCAAAACCTATTATATACCCTATATGTACCCTTTAAGGGCCCCTGGAGTCCCCCTAAGAGGGGCTAAGGGCCCATACTAGGGGCCCATGGTTTTAACCTTAGGCTGGAACCAGGCTTCCAAAGCAGGGTTTAGGGTTTAGGTCCCCTGGCCGTCTATCCGCACTGGTAAATACCTCAAAGGGCCCATAGAACCCCCCGAAGGAGCTGGGGGATTGTAGTGGGGCCATACTTGCAAGTGTAGATGGAAACGAAGTTCCTGCTATATAGGTTTGAGATTCATTACGTCAGCCCTGGACCGAACTTGAAGACTATTCCTCAATAAAACCCCCCAAAATTTGCCCCCCTAGATCTCCGCCAACCTAACTCTAGTCTGTAGCTCATGTTGTATGTCCGCAGGGTTTGGGGCTTACTCGGCCCGGGGCTTCCTGCATTTAAACGAAAATCCGGACAGCGCCAGACTCCATGAGACCACAGCGCACAGCTTTGGCTCGGGGCTGACGGAACCCAGGGCCCAAATGACTAGTGGTGAGTTTCTGGAAAAGATATCGTAAACTGCTACGTTATGAGGGGTTATATAGGAGCTGCTCCACTGCCTACTAACCACCCTTTGCCCTCAACCCTATAGTAGCTTCCAATTTCCTTTCCCTCCCTGCATTCCCTACTAAGTACCAGTAGGCCAAAGCCAAGAAACAGGGTTGCTGTTAAGGAACTTAAACTAGGTTTCCATAATGGGTATATACATATATTGAATAATATGTTTTCCGCAATGTAGTAACTTTAACCCCAAAACCCAAACCCCAATATAGTAACTTAAATTAGCCAAAAAATGGCTTTCTGACAGGCCCTGATTCAGCAGCTTTCGAACTTTGATGCCACGTAGCACAGTCTGGTCGACCTCAAACGGGTGGTCGAACCAAGTAGGGTTTGGGGTTTAGAGTTTAGGGCTTAGGGTTTCGGGGTTAGGGGTTAGGGTTGAGGGTTTAGGGCTTGGGGCCAAGTAAGATTACATCTTCTTATCAAGAACCAGACCCCAATTTTGGAAAGATCTGTGTTGATCGGATCGATTCGGTCATGGCTTGCCAAAGGAGGAGATAATCCTACTAAATATTGGGGACTGTCGCACCCAATCAAAAAGCAACACTACTCAGATAACGTAGGAGCTAGATAACAGAATTTCAACATGCAGGCGCGGTATCTCCCGCAGTCCCAGCCAGAGCTGAGCAACGTGGCCAGGGCTTAGGGCACCAAGTTAACAGGCCATTTCAGCGATGATTTTTGTAGGAGTAAAGAAACATTGCCAACAGACACCTGAAGGGTGAGAAAGGGATTGCTTTATGTAACGACGTTTCGTGAGAAACTTCCTGCATGTGCTTACATCTAGGGTTTTCGGATTAGGGTTTAGGGTTTCAGGCAACTTGGCACAACAGCCCATAGGAGTCAGGTAGAAGGTCTGAGGGTCAGTGTGACAAAGGCTTAGTTTCGGGTTTGGGCGAATTGAAGCCCCTAAGCCCCAGCTCACGTAACATCCCAAAGTCCCTGCTGCGAACTCGGGTGGGATGCAATAGATACCCTCCCCCAAACTAGCATGAAAGCTTAAAAGGGGTGCTGTGTGGACTGCTACTCTTGCAAGAAGAGGCTGATTTCAGGTCCCATGTTAGTTTGCCAGAAGATGATGCAGTGTCCAAAGCCCCAATCCCTTAAGTGCCTTCAACCCCATGGCCTGAACAGTTTCCAACCATCAACGCGTCCCAGATTACACCCAGTGAATGGAGACCTCCTGTGCAAGGGCTATACTCCCCACAAAATGGCGGTCCCTAATATACACCACTCAAAAAAGGATCGTCCTCATTCTATACGCAACCCCTAAGAAGGGACCGCGAATCCATGGACACCCGAAACCCTGTAAAACCCTATATGAGCTATAGTCTACACGCCTAGTATCCCCCTTAAAAACCCCTATACTACTCCCCTATATAATCCCCTCTATAACCCGCCCTTGAAAGAGTTTAGACTATAGCTCATATAACCCTATACCATCTCTATAAACCCATCTAAAGGTGCCCCTAATCTATGTCCCTGCAACCTCCGGATGCCTAGAATTGAATTACTGGGTTGGAAACACTAAAGCCTGAACCCTGTACCCCTAAACCCTAAACCCTAAGTTACTATAATGAGGAAGCCCCATTATTCCCCCTGTAATGGAGAATCACTTGGAAAAGAGGATGGAAAATGGAATGGATACCGGGGGAATATAGGGGTATGAGGGACTTAGTTTAAGTTACTATATTGGGGAAATCCTATCATTTACTATATACCCATGATAAGGCACCTTAAACCCTAAACCCTGAACCCTGATCCTTAACAGCAACCCAGATGAAGGCGGGAAGGCCTCCAACACGGTAACACAGCGCTTGCCCAGAGTATCGTCCTTTGTGCAGAAGCAGGGTTTAGGTTGGGTACTGCTCCCCTCACTAACAGTTGGATAATAATCATAATAGGGTTATATATAGCCCTTAATAGGACCCTGAATATAGACTGTTACTGGGTGGGGGCAGTACCCAGGGTTTAGGGTTGCAAGTGCCTTGAGAAGGTTTTAATTGAAGGGCATCGTATAGGCTTTGCACTTCAAGGAGTAGAATACATTGCCCTTAACCCTAAGCCCCTAAACCCCCTTTAAACCCGAAACCGGCAGTCGCAGGCACACTCGAGTAGACATGGTTTGGGCTTAGGGGCCCTTAGAGCATAGCTATGATATTGGGTCCTCGGAACTTTAGGTCTACGACTACTTCAGTGTTGCCTAGCTTTGTGGCGGTGCTGGGTGTGTGGAGGACAGGCCTCCAGGGTATCTTGGCGCTGGTAGAGATATGAGGGGCTCTCATTGTTGTAGTCGCGCTCTGGGACGCCGATATGGGGCGGCCCACACGATAGGTTGTCAAAAAAATGGGCACGTTGTGTACACTACATATTAGGGGCCGTATCGTAAGGGGAACTGGAAAAAGGCCCCCCTATTTTGACAAGCCCCCCGCCCCCCCTGCAGGTTCCGGAAAATCACGCCTCCTCCCCTCCCAAAACGATGGAGGTATGGGTAATATTAGGCTGTTGTACGGATCCACGCCTTCATTCCCTACGCAGAAGAAGCAAGATGCAGCTCATGAGTCAGGACAAGGGTTCCGTGATGAGGATAAGCAAAAGGTTTGAGTTTCACTGGCTTGGTGTTCAGGGTAGACCGTGGTTGTAGCGCTGCAGTGTTCAGGACCCAGTTGCAGTAGAGCTTTGCAGGACTGGTGGACTCATCGATGCAGGGACGCCTTTGAGGGTTGACAAGTTTGAAGGATGTTGGGATTAGGGGCCTCAAAACCCATAGTGGGAGTTGGCGTTTTGGGGTTTGGGGTTTTGGGTTCAGGATTTGGGGCTAAGCGTTCAGGGTTTGGAAAAATCACATGCCTTCAAATTCACGGCCCCTGTGAGTTTGTTGCTTTTGTTGAGTGTTGTGGCGGGGTGCTGTTCGCAGTCTAGGGCAGAAGGCTCTCCTTGAAGTCGTACCTCTCAAACAAGAACCATTAGAACCATTAGTCAGCATCATGGCAAGAAGACTCACAGCCCTTAGCCTCCAAGCCCCAATACAAAGGACCCGAAGATTAAGCGCCCATAGTTTCCGTCCATACTTCTAACATCTTCCGAAACCCCTGAGCCGCGGATCAGTGAGTGAGCTGCGCGAGTGTCGTGACAGCACAGGCGCAGCTAGTGGCCCAAAAACGTCCTGAACTCCGTGTAGGGTATAACTTACTGCCCATTCCACTAGAAAACAAGATGCTCTTTGTGATAGTATATGGCGACCCATACCACGAAGATACAAGGGCTACGTGCAGGTACCGGGATTTAGGGGTACAGATCACGCTGATGTCAACTGCTTAAGGTTAGGGGATTAAAGTTAGGGCTTAGGATCCAGCGATTGCAGGGTTTCTCTAAGTACACAGCAGGCAAACAGAATGCAACAAGGCAAAGCTTGGAGAGGATTCCGTTGAGATTTTGTATGGCTCTGTGGGGCTCCCCCTTTGGCATTCTTTCAACACATCCAGGCCCCTGTGTGGCGCAAATTCGCAGTCTGAAGCAACAGCATTACTGGTACCCATGCCGCAAACTCGCATCGGAATGAAAGCAGCATAAGTGAGCGCAGGCACCCCTGACTGAACACTAAACCTTCATGGGACTTCTAATTCTTGACTCTAAACCTGAGCTCCTGTTCCCGCAACGCACTTGTGTGCCCCAACAAATCTACACTACCCTAAACCCCGCAGCCCAAATCCCTAACCTAGCTGCTAAATTTCCTGGCCCAGAAAGGTAAACCTTGTAGCTATAGTCAGTAGAATTCTATAGATCCCCAAAGGTTCCAGGCAGTTGAAGGTTATCTACTCAGCCACCAAGCTAATACGAAAGGTCCTAAACCCGTAAAGCTTACCCCCAAACCCTTCGTCCCTAAAATGTAGAACCCCAAAAACCCAACCCACCCGCCAAACGCCCCAGTGGGAGGGTGGGCGAAATTATAGTCCACTTTGGGCCTCAAAGAGGGACTATTGCTTTGACAACCCTACATAACCCCTCGATTCCCTATGAACACTTCACAATTCCGTGTAAAGCTCTATAGAAACCGCGGTAATTTTCCCTAAACCCTGCGAGGCCCCATTGACTGCTCTGAGCCTCAACCCCTAAACCCTAAACTAATAAGGGGATCTTGGTAACCCCAACCCCGAAAATTAGGACCCTGTGACTATTATACAATGGTTATAGGGTCCTAACCCTGGGGGGTTGGGGTTACCAAAATCCCCTAACCTTAAACCCTTAAGCCTAAGCCCTCAACCCTAAAACCGTGAACCCCTAAACCCTAAACCCAGTTCTGAGGGCAAGATGCTGAAGGCTCGGCTGCCATGCTCCCCTCTGCAGCTACTGTCTCCGCCTGCTGGGCATGAGGTATGCATCTTACAGGACACTACTGTCGTGTATAATGCTAGCTATAAGGCTTACTGTGTCCGCCTGCTGGGGGTGAGGTAACCTAGTGTTGTTGTATGGTGGTTCCGATAAAGGACTCTTACCTGGCTATAAGCCGCGTATTCCCTAAAGAGGTCTAGGGTGTCTGCAGTTGAGATCTACGAGCCCTGAGCAACCTTTGCGAGAGCGGTTGAGGGAGGGTTTTGAGCTTTGCTTCGAGGTTTGGCACTTCAAAGTTTTGACTCCGAAATCAGGGTTTCCCAAATTTAGGGGTACCTAGGTGGTGGTTTCGGACAGCGACCACAAGAGATAAGTGTATTGGCACTGGGACCGCGACCTATGCCCCTGTTAGCAGGCAGGGGGGCCGCCTCATGTAGTAGGTTTAAGATTTCGGGTTTAGGGTTTAAGCGGGTTAAGGTTTAGTTTCCTAGTCACCGAACCCCAAACCATCCCCAAAAACCAAAACCGGGGTTCGGGCGCCCCAAGTATGGTATTTGCAAACACCCAAGGAACTTTTCTGACCCTAAACCCTAAACCCAGAATCCGTAATCAGAGATTTTTGGCAGCCCTAAGCCCCACAATAAGGAAACCACAACTGTGATAAGACTCAAAAAATAGGGCCTTTAGGGTTTAGGGTTTAGGGTTTAAGTAGTATATGGTAGGAATTTCCAAGCTTGTCTTATCACTCTAAACCTTATACTCCCAGCCCTAAACCTCAACCCAGAAATCTTAACCCGAGGCCCTCCACCCGAAAATGCTAAACCCAAAACCCTCCACAAATCTTGCAACGCCCCAATATCTCAAAATCCTTAAGGACCTGCCCCTACAACAATCTGCAAACCCCATAAAACTTGCCCCAGGCGGCCAAAGACCTTTCGAAGATAAGGCTCAAAGAAAGACGTATATTCCGGCAGTAAACCTTACAACCCTGACTCGAGGTATTTGCCTCTTTGGCTTCGGCGGCTACGATGGACTCACTGCAGCCGAAAGTCCTCAGCTTCATAGACGGGCCTTACGTAATAACTGCCAAAATCTCTTTGAGGCCTGCTTGAAATAAAATACACTATTCCGATACAATGAATCTAGAAGCACCACATTGGTCGCTATCTGCTCCCCGGGACGCGTCTTTGTACTGTAGGGCCTAAATCAATGGAATTTGGCTTAGGGTTTCGGGTGGTAGTAGTGGCCTAAATAATTTCAATATCGTGCAGGTTTTTCGCAGGGCTCGGTATGGGGATTGTATGGCTCAATAAGAACCAGGCCTTGGGTTTAGGGTTTAGGGTTTAAGGTTTACGGTTTAGGGTTGGGTTATATTCTGCAATAAATATCTTAAAAGGCAAAGGAAGTAAACCCTAAACCCTAAATCAAGCGTTGTCAAGCAAACTTGTCTCCGAGCCGTCAGTGCTTTCGGTGTAGGGCTCAGGGCTGGCTGAGGGTTCAAGGCTTGAGGGTCTAAGGTTACTGATTTGGGTTTAGGGCTGAGGGTTTTAGGGTTCTAGGGTTTTAAAGGGTTTAGGGTTTAAGGTTTAGGGTTTAGGGCTTAGGGTTAAGGTTCAGGCTTACAAAGTTCAGCTGGCTTAAGATCGCTGCCCTCCCACCCAGCTCACACGAGCATGCACAATTTATGCTTTAGGGCTTGGGTTTCTACATTTTCTGGGCTCTGCTTCTCTTATGGACCTTTTGCCGCTGATTTGAGCTTCGGGCTCAGATTATACCATCCCCAAGAAGACCGACAAACCCCTGAAGGGTCCAGGGTTGCGCCAAACGCGCATCCCAAATTCTTGTTCTGTCGACTCACCGGGCATGCACATGTATCGCTCAACACAATCCTTCCGATCAGCACTGGAAGAAGACACTTGTTTTTCCAGACGAAGACAGCAGTTGTAGGAGTCCGCAGGATTGTTGCGACAAACGATCCACAAACCATAACACGTGGAGGGAGCTCAAAAATCACCCAAAGTCCTATGCTCGAATAAAACATGAATCACAAATGCGGACCGAGCCATGCTCCTTACTTCCGAATGACTACTGGCATACCCGCCGGCATGCCGGAGTAGCTCGCTTCTGGCCCAAATATAGATCTGATTCTACTTGAAGTCTTGGTTCATCCTTCTGAGGGTACCCTTGCAAGGGCACCCTGTGGAGCAATGATGAAGTAGCCGCACATAGCATGCTGCGTGCCCACATGCAGCAAGTATTCGGCCTGCAGTTTTTGCAGCGCTGCTCTGACCCCTGGGCCCTAAGCCTTTATTTCGAAACGCCCCAAAGCAAGCAGCAACCTCAACATCCCTTATCCCAGAAAGCCAACCTAGGGACCCAACCCTAAACGGGGCTTTCCCAAAATTCGGAGTACTAATAAGGACTATAAGGACTAAAATATGTTGGGCCCTATTTCGGGAAAGTATTAAACCTTGGTTCCAGCGCCCCCAACCCTGAACTCTCACCGTCACCGCTGGCAGCAAGCCAAGAGTCTCGCTTCCCGCGCAATCTCTAGGTGCGGCCGGGCAGGAGCCTAAATACTTTGAGCAGAACTTGGGCACATTATACTTCAGCTATTTCAAAATTATACCTGAATAGTTCCAGTAGGATTTGATTATGCTACAGTTATTTCAAGAATATACCATAATTATTCAGGCCTCTACTTCAAGAGTAGATGTGTACGGAGCACCAGGCCTCAGGGCATGCAGGATACAAGCGCTTTAGGGGCGTTGGGATTCTGCGCTGAAACCTCGGGAGTTGAAGCTTGGAGTTTCGGGCTCAGGGATCCCTTTTAGGGTTGTTAGGGGTTTAGGGTTTAGGGTTTTTAGGGTTTAGGGTTTTGGGTTTAGGGAACCCTATAGTCCCCCTTAAGCAGACAGGGGAAAAGAAAATGGAAACTACTATTTAGGGTTTAGGGTTTAGAGTCCTCCTTAAGTAGATTGGGGCTATATTAGGGTTATATTGGGACAATGGAAAAGAAAGTGGAAACTACTATTTAGGGTCTAGGGTCTAGGATTTAGGGTTATAGTCCCCCTTCAGTAGATAGAATAATCCCCTACTATCCCCCTATAATGGAGAATCAAATGAAAAGGAAAATGGAAAATGAAATGGAAACTAGGGGAATGGAGGTCCCCCTTAAGTAGATAGAATATGGCTAATAAGATCCCCATATACCCCATATTCTATCTACTAAAGAGGGACTATAAACCCTAAACCTTAGTCGCGTAGTTTTGGGGCGTAAGGCTGAGGATGTTGAATGGAAACCTGCCGTATGATTGAAATAAAGCATGCCACAACTGAAAGGACTATGGGGAACTGCCAAATCATATGAATTCTTCTTAAACCTGCAAGAAAGCCATTTGGGGACCACTTTCCACAAAATCGACATTTGGAGAGAGGTTGGGTGAAGCCGTTGATACTTTACCCGCTGAATTCCTAGCTTCTCAAACTCACCTTCAACCGTTCAAACCTAGTGTCAAACCCCAAACTAACGTAGAAGCCGGAATACCTACCTGGCTATTCCCGTGCGATCCGTACACATTCAGTATAGCTTAGGTGGAACCCCCCCTATTATTCGTAGTGACTATAAGGGATAATGAGGATTATCTTAGGGTCCTCTTATATTCCTACTATACCACTATTACAGGGTGCGGGGTCCTCCTAAATTATAGTTTTACCCCAAATCACTCTTTGATTTGTTTGCCCCTGACATTGCAAGTCTTGTGTCTAGGCTGAGGGCTAGGGTCCCTGAACCCAAACAGGGAGGGGAAAGGACTCATTTCGCAGCTGAAAGATGCGTGCTGGCATCTGAACAAGGAGGTTGAACTGCAGGGCTGAGAACACATTACTGTCTGGCTTCCAAGATCCGTAAACAGCATTTTGGCTTAAGACAAGCACGCCTATGTCCAAAAGATACCTGCTAGGCTTCCTCAGAGAGTAAATCCCTAAGGCTTGCTTGGTGTGAACCCCAGACACGGCCAAATCAAGTTCGCAGGGCCCCGCCTGTAGCAAGAGCAGCTTGTCCCATAGCTACGACTATGCGCTGCGCAAGGGTGTAGGGTTTAAGGTTATAGTCCCCCTTAAGCAGATAGAAGATGGCTTTGGGTACATTATAATAAGACCCCCATATACCCCATATTGTATCTACTTAAGGGGGACTATAGGGCTTGGGAGATTTGGAAGTCTCGTCTGGAGTGTAGGATTGAAGTCTTGCTTTAAGGGGTTTGGGGCTTGGGTTCTGGCGTAGGGCTTGTAGCCCCCCTTAAGTAGATAGAGTATGGGGTATATGTGGACCTTATTATAATATACCCAAAGCCAAATTCTATCTACTTGAGGGGGACCTATATTCCTCCAGTGTCCATGCTTTATGTTCTTTTCCAATTGATTCTCCATGATAGGGGGACAATAGGGGATTATTCTATCTACTTAAGGGGGACTATATCTGGGGAGCCTTATGAAGGAGGGAACTAATGGCTTGGGGAGCCAAGAAGCTGCAGAGCCATGCTGGCACATGATTGCTTGTAATCATGGTTTAGGGTTTAGGGTTTAGGATCCCCCTCCTTTACTAATAGACCCCTCCACCCTCCGATTAACAAACGTTCTTTATGTATACCCCAAAACTCAGCCCGGATGCCGAAGCCTTGAATTGGAAACCCTACTTTGAGGGACAGAACCCTGCATGGCCACATGTGCTCAGAAATGTTGTTCCTACAGTTTAATGCTTACCCCAGAATTGATAAACTGGGTAGTTGGGGTTACAGGTGAACCCTAAACCTTAAATTGCATAGTAATATCCATTGTCTTTTTCCTCGTAAGGCCTATACCCTAAACCGTAAACCCAAAAACCCTATACCCTAAACCCTAACCATGCAATCAAACTCCAACTCCCAGCCCAGCACTCGCCGGAATTGATCACGGCGTTGGCCTTGGACCGAAACTTTTAGATGCCCAGGGTTTTGGGTTTAGGGAGATTAGAGCTTAGGGTTTACGGGGGTTAGAAGTTCACTGGATGGTTTCTATTCAGCTCATGTATCTCTACACTGCGGGCATGGAGATTTAGCTTGTTTGGAGCAGGGGGGGATGTAGGGGCTGTAATGATTTGAGTAGGTCAGAAATTCTCTAGATATGTGCTTGAATCTGAGATGGCCTCAGGTCAGTGTTCCCAGAGTGCTGCGTTTCTTCTCCTCCCCCTCCCTATCTTGTACAGCACTGCAGTGGTTAATTACGGTCCAGGGCGTCGGTTTGTGAATCCAAGCCTATATTGGGCCTATACACAGGGCAAAGTCAAATGCAGGGCTTGAAAGCTTGTCATGCCGGATTGTGTCCACCAGCAACCAAAACCACCTCATCTAAGAGGTGGACCCCAAACCCGAAGTTCAAAAAGACGTTACTAAGTCTTACTAAACCCGAAATTCCAAAATCTCAAGCCCTAAAGCCCCAAGCGCTGAATCCCAAAGCCCCCTAGACCAAATTCTTGACAGAGGAGGTCGTTGGAAACTTGGAAACCAGGGTTATGTAGCAATTATCCACGGATTTTGCGGGATCACCACGAAGGGTGATACAGGATTAAATTTTGAAGCGGCCCCCAAAGCACTTCGACAACAAAGCCTGGCGGCGGCACGCAGCAGCTGCATCAGTGAGCCGTCCAGCCGCAAGTCGTCCTGACCTGGCTCCAAGGCTTTAGCATTTAGGGTTTAACCCCAATGTAGGAGCCTAAGTCATTACAAGTATGTATATGAATTTGAGGACTATTTGAAGTACGCCTAGGCCTGAACAACCTGAAGGCCATGAAGCTTATAGAAACCCGGCACTCGAAACCCAATCCCCCCAATTCTGCATACTTTTCTCACACCTCTTCAAAACTAGTCCATAATTTTGGGCTCCGTTCTTAACGCCGCAAACGAAACCGAGCAAATAACAAGACCCTAAACCCTAGACTCGCTGTCAGGCCCGGTAGACGGCCATATGGGAGAGCAAGAGGCTCATATAAGGCTCTATATGAGGGTTCTATAGGGTTCTATAGGACAAAAGGGAATTACACGGGGCAAAAGCATGTATCGTATATAGGTTTGGCAGAGAAGTCTTGCCAAGGTGCCCTACCGATTGAGGGCTCAGGGATGTTCATGTCTCGCGTCTCAACTTGCAGGGCTCTTAGAATTCCGCAGGGGTAAATATGTGGATTACACAGGGGTCATGGGGGTTGCCCTCAAGGATCTAAAAGAACGAGGTGGAACTCCTATATAGGATCTCTATACGATAGACATCCAACACTCCGCGCCCCCTAGTCTTAGTCTAAAAGAGAAGGCAACCCCCCGACCAATTCCCCTTCCCAGTACACTAGCACCATTCAATGGCGGGCGGATATTTATCATTTGAGGGGAGGGATGGGTTTTTTTGTTTTACAGTGAGGAATACTTCCTGTTGGATCATCTCCATCTCCGCTGTCTGGGGAATTCCTATCCTGTAAGGCCGGCGGACACCTCAACCCAAAACTTGAAACTCGGAAGCCTACCCCTACAAACCAAAATTGGTAAGAGGATTTCTGGAAAGTATAACAACCATATGATCCTGTCAGGGTCCTTCTTTTAAACAGATTGGGGCAATTAAACCCCCTTGTATTCCAAACCTCAAGCCCTAAACCCGGAACCCTAAACCCTCAACCCCAAACCCTCTCAAGCCTAAACCCTAAACATCCCTAGACCTCAAACCTCCCCCACCCCCCGGCCTTTGAGGAGGAAGCTGTGCCAGCTGCCATCCTGCGCCTCCTGAGCTTATCAAGGTACTGTTGTTAGAGAGTTTACGGCTTAGGGTTTAGGGTTTAGGCCTCTGGGGGCTTACTTTTGACCAGGGATTATGGGGGTTAGGGTTTTAGGATGTAGGGTTTAGGGCTGTAGGGCTTACGGTTTAGGGTTTAGGCTTCAAGGTATGGGGTGCTTCCGAAAACAGTGGTCAATATACATATACAGCTACGTATACAGACATGTGGGTAGGCATGCATGCTGGTATGCATGTGGATGGATAATTTGGCCTACACCCTAAACACTCCTAGAACACTACTCCCCGGACCCTACCGTGACTTGTCTGGGATGGATAGATCGGCCAAGGGCGTTCGAGGGCTTAGCGTGGGCGAGGATGTCAGCTTCAGACTCAACAGCCTGATCTAGAATGTGTTTCGGGTTGAAGGCTTAGGTTTCCGGATTGATTGAGGATTACCCCAGCATGCCTCAACTGTCACTGCCGCCCCCAAAAGGCCTTGCGTGCAGTAAACCTCTGTTCATACGTGTTCAGGGGCAGCGGTTTGTCTGCGCAAAAACACAACCCATATAGGCATGCCCCAAGACTGTAGAAGAGGGCTTGGTGGAGAGGGTCCTGGGGAATGGCTTCTTCTGAAGGGCCAGAGGAGACACATTAAATCATCTTCAGCATGGCCTGGACAATGAGGTGGACCAACTGAAGTTCAACCCCAAACACTTACTATGCGTCCCAGAATCTAACTGACGAGCGCTTACCCGAAAAAGCCCAAGACCTCTTATCAAAGAGCAGTCCTAAATTAATATTATGGATCCAAATGCCATCTGAGGTGTTTCCTTACTCGTTTTTCATCGGCCTTTCTGGGTAGTGTATGGCCGCAACCCCTGAGCAGGACCCGTGGCCGAGTGTCGAATTCCAGCTTCTTAGGCTTGGTCTTCGTGGACAGAAGCTGCACCGTCCTGAACACGATCAAGGAGCCACGCGGTGTAGGGTTAAGGGATTAGGGTTTGATGCCAAACATAGTCCCGTTTCCCTCGTAATAAGCCCCTGTAACCCCAATCATACCATTGGCATAAACTCCAAACCCTAAACCTCAAACCGCGCATCATTATTCAGAAAAATTCACTATAACAATTTGGGGTCTATATCAGAGTCCCCCTCATGCGGGAAACTACCATTATCATGTCGATGGTGGCTCGGAAGGGCAAAGGATGCGCGGCATATGCAGGCAGAAGGTTACAAAGCGCAGGCCCCTGCACCTACAAAGGGTTTAGGGTTTAAGGCTGAGGTTGTAGGGTTCAGGGTTTTGGGTTTAAGGCGTTTTGGACTTCATATTGCCACAAAACGGTTACAGTTTACATGCTGGACAGGTAAGAAACAGTCCTTGCCACAAAGCCAGAGTTCAAGGTTGAGGACAAGTCGACGGTCACCCCCTTTTTCAGCCACGAAATATATGGAGTTCATATAAGGAGTCTCTAAACCTTCAAACCCCAGGCCGTGAGACCCAAGGAATACCTGGAAGAACCAGGCTGTATGGCATATGGAACCTCCCGCAAGTGTTGGAGAGTCTTGAGTATATGCCAAAAAACATATCGGGTTTAGGGTCTCAGTTGGCAAGCCCTTTTCCCTAAACCCAAGACCTCGAAGCCTAAACCCTAAAGTAAAAGCATCTTCGCCCTTGCGCCGGGCGGCTGCGACGCTCTTCGGAGATGCATCAGATCACCTTCGTGGGGTTGCTGGTCTATGTTCCCCCTCAAGTAGATAGAATATGGGGTATATGGGGATCTTGTTATAATATACCCAAAGCCATACTATCTACTTAAGGAGGACTATAGGCTTAGGTTTTATTGGTATAAGGGCTTTGGTTCAGAGTTAAGCACTAAGGGGTGAGGAATTGAGTAGAAATCATACCAACGGCATGCTAATTTCCAATTGATTGCTAAACATATGGAAGAACTGCCAAGTCGGGTTTTCCGGAGGGTTAGGGTTTAGGCGGGGCTCGGGCAAATGCAGTTTGCGCATCTGTCATCATGATAATGAAGCTCACTCTGATTGTTGTCAAAATGGTGACCACAAGGATAATCTCCTACTGGCACATGCTTCATAGGGTAGTCTCCCAAAATGGGGGACCCCAATGTAGACCCTAATATACTATTGTGTCCTTATTATGGGACCCCCAAATAGGTACCCCTAATTCTGGGAAACGCCCCTAGGGTCCTGCAGGTTTCCTGAAGCTGGGAAGCGGCAATGGCACGCAGAATCATCACCCTTCTGGCAAAGGCTTGGACATCTGCCCCCACTTCGTAGCCAGGAACCATACTGCTTAAAAACCTATATCCTAAACCCTAAACCTTATATAGTAACTATAGTAGTTTCCATTTTTTCCATTACCTCAATATAACCTCAATATAACCCTAAAATCCCTAAACCCCCTTTAAAACCTGAATCCTAAACTCTCCATCCCGAGCTCAAAGTCCTGAACCCTGAACCACGTGCTCTAAATCCGCATACTGGCCTTTGGCTCCCTGGGAATGAAGGTATGGAAAAGAAAATGGAAACTACTTTAGGGTAAGGGGTTTTGGGTTTAGGGTGGGAATGAAGGGTACCCCTAAACCTTTGAACCCTTCGCAAGAGAACCTTCAACCCTGCATCCTGGGGCTTTCCGCCTCGTCCGGCACTCACGTCGGCCCCAACCTGGTTTAGGGACTTCAAGGGTTAGGGGTGTAGGATTTAGGGTTTAGGGTCAGGATCCAGGTTTCATGGCGTTGTAGATGGAGTATATAGGGTTTAGGATTCTTGCTCAGGATGATATGGGGGTTTGGGGTTAATTCAAAAGGAAGCTAAAGGGTTCTGTAGGGAGTATGTAGGAATTTAGGGGTGTATGGCGATATGTAGGCCTTAGGGCGTAGGGACCTCAAGCTTCAGGTTGAGCGTGACATTGCTATTGGCGGGAATAGTGGAGAGTTGAGTGGAGAAGATAATTGAAAATGAAATGGAAATGGTGCTTGTATGGGAGTTTCTGACCGTGATTGCCAAAATGATTCGATGGTCTTACACGGGGCTATAAAGAGCTGTAAACGGGGAATGGAAAAGAAAACGGAAGCTACTATTTAGGGTTTAAGACTCAAGGTTCAGGATCTTACGCCTTATGGTGGGGAACAACAAATACTACATGCAAAGTACCCCCAAGGCTCCAAAAACGAAGTCTGAAGCTGTCATATGCTAGTCATTGTGGCCTTGGTTCGACGAATGAAATAATCCAGTAGTATATGGACACATAGATCATCGTTCTGCAGGCCTTAGTGCAAACGGCTCGGGTAAAGCAGACCTTCCTGCACAACAGCCGCAACAGTAGGGTATGCGCCCCGAAATTAAGGTCCGAGATACCCTTGTTAAACAAGAATAGCAGCAAACCTCCGTCACGTCCTGATTCATGCAGCTTAGGATTGAGGGTGCGCAGGCGAAGATAATCAGAATACTGGGCGATATACGATCTGGCTTGAACTAATGAGGCCCGTGCAGTCCTGCAAACTGACAACATACTAGGGTGTTCTTGCGATGCCAACCATACACTTTTTGGGGACCCCTGTACCACCCCCGCGCAATCTTCATTTAATCTTCGCAAGCCCCTGTACATGGCCGATGCAAGCCGAACATAGTTCTGGAATCCCCTGAGCCCTACTACCCGATATATCCCCATTAGTTAACTTAACCCCAAACCCAAAAACCTAAGCCCTAATCCCTGAACCCTAAGCCCTAAACCCTAATCCTCGTAAACCCTAATCCCTAAAGCCTAAGTCCCAAACCGTAACCCTAAATTTGAACCAAAAAGACAGGCCCTCAGTCCCTGTTAACTGCCAATCCGAGGACATGTTCCGGGATGGGCAAAACCACGCCCGCGTCGCGGAGGGCTCCAGACTCATCCTGAAACCTTACGTCGTTTACGTAGGGTGTAGGCTCTACGGTTGAGGTTGAGGGTTTGGGGTGCGAGGTTTAGGGGTCCAGGGCTTCGGGTTTAGGATTTAAGGTTTGAAGTTTAAACTGAGGACTTCAGAGGGTTAGGGTGTGGGTTATGGCTTGAAAATTTAGGGCGTAAGGGTTTAAGGCTCGCTTCGAGGGCGGGGGAACGGAAAAAAAGCTGAGTAGCACGACAGCAGTAATTTAGGGTTCAGCGTCAGGGAGACATAGTGAGTACACCTCTAAATCCCCCTGACCCTCCAAAGAGGATCTACCTGGAGATCCATCTGGCAATACTTCCTATGGCGGCACGTCGAAACTGTGGTGCCTTCTGGGTGTCTGTTAGGGTTTGGGATTCAGCGCGCCCAAGAAGAGGCACACAATTTTGACCACACCTTCGTCAGCTTCATCCTACTTTCCAACGACTGTCGACCAGGATTTTGATCAATGAGGACTTCCTGATATGGCTTTGGGGTTGAGGTCCCAGTTGTGTGTAAACTTTATAAGGCGCTCTTATAACTCCTCATGACCTTATGATCCCCATATATCCCTGAGTCAGGTCCCTTGAGTACCCCTGTTTTGAGGGACACTTGCAGGCGTCGTGCCTTTTTGGTGGTTGAGGCGGTTTAGAGTGCAGGTTGCAGGGTAAGCAGTATGCCCAAAAGGGCGATAAGATTCTATCTTCGTCGACATTGGGGACTATGGTACTCACGGACTGCGAGAGTCTGGCGTCGAAGCACATTGGCTGTCAAGTGGAATCCACATACACAGTACTGCTCAATCCTAAACCATAAAACCTAATTGCGATGTGAGTCAAAGTCTAAACTCCCAGTGCCCCTATTGAGCCGTATAATAGTCCCCTATATAATTTATAATCCCCTATATAACCCACTTTAAGAGGTTTTAGACTCTTCAGAAAGGGACCCCCACATTTTGATTCTCAATTATTGGGATACCATCCCCTTTGCAGGCGTTATCCCTAAACCCTATCCCCTTTAAGGAGTCCCTATAACCCTCCCTGAAGGAGTTCAGGCCCTAAATCCTAAACCCTAAACCCTGAACCCTAAACCTTCTGTGATATAGGCTTATTAAGGAGGATACCGGGAGTTTAGACCCTAAACCCTAAATCCTAGACGTTAGGGGTTTG
>CAJNIZ010005907.1:0-16998 GCA_905231905.1 Symbiodinium pilosum | reverse complement strand
GACCCGTTGCACCGTTGTTTCGGGACACTGCCATATCGTCCCTGTACAACCCTGATATCATCTCTATGTAACCCTCTACAATCCTATCTCATCTCTACTTAAACCCAAACCCTTAAGCTCTCAACACGGAGGTCTCGCTGCCTGAGATCGATGGCGCCATCGAGCCCCTGATCTTCTCCGGTCGCGATGGCACCAGTGGTCGCTCCATCCCAATGCAGGCTGTGAAGGGTCCTTTCAAAGGGTGTGTGGGGGGTTCTATAGGGAGAGAAAGACAGAAATAGATTCCATACGTATATGTAGATATATATGTAGGACTTCAAGATTTAGGGTTTATGAGTTTGTTTTTCTTTGGTCAGTGTCGGCTATAGGCTATAGCTCTTTCTGCAGGACAAGATAATCAAACCATAGACCGTCAGCTGTATTGCCTTACATCGTACAAAATCACCGCTTTCACATGCTGAAAACAGAGCCCTAAGAACAATGATTGCGTGTCCTAATATTATCGAAAAAAAGTAAGGATCAAGGCAGGTTCGGTGGCCTCAGGAGAAATTCGGGTATTCAAACTTGAGTAAGGAAGCATATGCATTTGTATACAACGGTTTAGTTTTGAGGGGCCCAAGTTTAGGGGTTTAAGGCCTAGGCGGGCCACCACAGAATTTGCACAGAAACCGGAAAGCGCAAAGGCCCCATTACCTCTATAGACCCGAAACCCTAAGCCTCCTTCAGAAAGCTGATCTCCTGCCATGCACAGGACCGCATCGGCGCCGTGGCCACACGAGCGATGAATTGGGCAAACTTGCGTGCTCTGTCTGCTTACCATTCCCCTTGCATACATAGATCTAGATATATGCCTACATAGACATATGCCTAGGTGAATCTACATATATACGTGTAAGTAAGCATGTGTGTTCTTAGGTTATGTATGTATGCATGTATACCATGCATGCTCATTATTACAAAATGCTCAAACGTCCACATTGTGCAAGAGGTCAAGTTGTACATAACTAGATTAAGATAGTGGTTGGACACAGTTTATCACAGAAAGCAAATTATGTGACCACTAGCCTCTGTTTCAAGCATGGTAGCCATGATGTGATCAACCTTAGCATGACGTTGCACCTTTGTGCAGTTTCTGGGCTCGTTGACTGGCACAGTAAGGGCCACATCTCAGAGCTGCGGTCATCCAGGAAATGTGGCAACGAATCAGCCTAGAGCAACCCAGATGCTCAAAAAACAAGAGACACTCTAGACATCTTTAGACAAATATATGTTTTATGGGTACAGGGGTTACTTGAGGTAGAGCCTGATTAACCTCCATACACCCCTATAGTGCCTCGATGTTTCCCCATCACATCCCTACATTACCCCTATATACCCTATAGGCTATAGGTTGAATTAGGATTGTAGGAGTGTAGGGCTAGCATTTCTGAAAACTAGGATCCGGCTTAGACAAGCAAGAAACCTAGGAGCCTGCATTGAGCCAGGAAGTTGAGCAGCTACTCGAACGTCTTATGGTTCAGGGTAGTCCCAAGTCTTTCCCAACCGTCCCTTTCTTAGAACCCTTGGAGAGCCTGTGTGATCCAGTTATAGTCCTCTTCAGGGTACCCCAGCTTGAAAAATCCGAAACCCTAAAGCCTCAAGCTCTTAAGCCCAAGGCCCTGAGCGAGCCAATGATCTGAAATCTGGCCCCGCATGTAGCTTCTGAAACCAAAAAATTCTAAATTTCAGTAAAACCCAAACCCCAACCCCCAAAGCCCTCATATAAGGCAAGAAGCCCAACTCGGAGAAGAAGCTGAGCATTTGCGTCTTCCAGCTGCCTGGCGGTCGAATCTTCCACGAGCGAAGATTAAGGACTTGCGGTTTAGCGGGTTTTGGGTTTAGGGCTTGGGTCCTTAAACCTTAAGCCATAAATTCCACAGTTTACGGAACTTGGGGTCATGCAGCCTGTGAGTGCTCACAGTAGATACATCTATGCAGCCTGTGAGTGCTCACAATAGATACATCTAGGACTAGCCCAAGTTGTTTTCTTTAAAAGCTAAACCCTAACGCCTGAACCCAATACCCTAGGGTATGCCGCAAGCTGCTTTGAGAGCACAAAATCCTCAACTCTCAAACCTTCGGGCTCTGGATCCTGGATTAGGGTTTAGGGGTCTAGAGCTTAAGGTTTAGGAGGTTGTGAAAGTCATGACAAGGACTCCTTTCTAATCTGCCCCTTAGTATTAGGCTGCCCGACAACTTTTGACAACCTACCACGTCGTCCCTTACTTCAAACTCCAAACCCTCGATCCAAAATCCAGGTTCCCTCCGGACAAGGGCAACGTCGGAACCGCTGCGCCGCCCGGCAGCAAAGACTATAAAATATATATATATATAATCAGTCTAAACTCCTAGTATCTCCCTTAATGACCCCTATGATACTCTCCTATATAACTATATAACCGCTTTAAGGACTTTAGATTATAGCTCAAAAGATCCAAGACCACCCGCACGCCTTCCCATAGCGCCCAATGGATTTAGGGTTTACGGGCGCCCTAGTTGGGGTATATACCTGACATGTTACCAAGACCTGTAATATTCAGGAATGTTCCTTAAGAATCTAGACAGTCGACCAGAGAAACCAAACTAGAACCCATGCCTGTAACTCAACCCTTAGCCATGAGCATAAACCCAAAACACTCACCTAGGCACTCCACCCCACAACTCTAACCAATCAAGCTTTACTCACACTACACCTAGGTACCTGGACGTCTTCGGCAGCATCCACGCAGTGATGGGAGAGCACCAGGGCCGCAATGGGCGCTCGTTTCGGGTTTAGTTTGCTGGGCTTGGGCTACCACAGTCTCGGTGTAGTGCTTTTTAATTAAGATGGTATATTTCCAGACCGCAATGTGTGTGCATGGCTGCCGGCACCATCAGGACAAACCTCATGTCACTGTATGACGAAGTCTCGTAGAGTCTCCCCCGCACAATGGGACAGGATGTCCTCACACCCTGAAGCCTGTGCCTATTTGGAGGGTCAGGGGAACTAGGTATGAACCCTGAACCCCTAAACCCTCCCCCACCCTCCAGGAGAAGGAAAGGATTGATCGTTCCAAGCATCACTCACCCCTGCAAACTCACTTTCGACAGCGCTGCCTGGACGTTTGCGCTTGATGCACCATGCAGACAGGGACGTTCTCAGCCTAATGCATGGGTTCGAAAAATGAGCAGTAGGTCCCAGACTCCTTGTACATGTATAGTACGGGTGCCTCGAATATGCAAATGATGCAGGCTTCTACATTAGGTTTTGCATGACGTGTCCAAATGGGTATTTGGTTCTTGCAACAATTCTGATGGCTCCCTCTTCAAGCATCCGCCATAACCCTAAATCCTCAAACTTAGCAAAATGTTGCTGACTATCTACCCTCAAGGAAACATGTAGACGTTTGCTTCTTGTTCCCCCTCGACCCCCCCGAATAAGAAGATGATATGATTTTCTCCCTGGGGCTTAGTAGGGAATCAGGGAATTTATCATATAGGGCCCATATTCCATTAAATCCTACTTAGCGCCAGGAAGTTGTTTTGGAAGGGTTCCTGCTTGCAAGTCACTGGACTCGGAGCAGTGCTCTGCTAAGGCTGAAAAAGCAGGGCTACACCATCGAGGATTCCCTGGATGTGTGTGTGTGTGTGTTTTTTTTTTGTGTGTGTGTGTGTGTTTTTGTTTTGCGTAGGGTCTGAGGTTAGAGGACGTTTAAGGCTTTAGGATGAACCGTTCAGAGTTTAGGGTCATTCTCCCTGCCCCGCCCAAGAACATAGTCCAAGATGCAAGATGCAAGAAGCTCCACCCTGTAGCCGATATGTTCCAAACCTGCCTGAAAGCAGCTGTCGTGAGTAATTGTTCAAAAAGTGGCTGCATTTTCAGTGCTTGGATATGCATGGCTAGTCATGAGCAGGGCTATAACTACCCATACTTTTGGGGGGTTTAGGGTTTAGGGTTAGGGGAGCTAAAGAGCGCAGGAATCTCCAAAACCATAGGGGAGATAAGTTTCCCAAATAGGCTTGTAGATGGCCATCAGTGTAGCTATCAAGTTGAAACCCTGGTTTTGGAACTGCTTATGAATCTGCAAGTAAGTTACCTTGCAGGTCATTCCCCCTTACAGTAACATTACCTCAATAGGTTTCGGGCATGGTCTATCATTCAAATTTGGCAGGGCAAGCCCTTTGCAGGACAGGGGGTTTCAACAATGCCCGACCGAATTCCCTATTACAACAATCATCGGATTTGAATATTGGAGTTTCCCCAATTCATGGAAACCACAAACCACATGTATAGATGGGTTCCCCTAAGCTACCTAAACCCTAAACGATGGGTTCCCCTAGGCTACCTCGTTTTGGGAGAAGTTTGCTGCAGGACATGCCCGAGAATGCTGAGGGCCTTCAGAAGTCCATCCTTGAGGAGCCATGGGCGCATCAGGAACATGGAGCTTCGAATAAACTAGTTTAGGGGTTTTGGGTTTTGGGTTTAGGGTTTAGGGTTTAGGGTTTGGGGGTTTAGGGTTTAGGGTTTACCACAACACCCAACAGCCCCTAAGTAGGGTTTTGAGTAGGGTTGACGCAGGTCCCATTTGTGGGTCTACTTTCGGGAAACCACCGTGTGCCTTGATTTGACCTTAAACCTCATGTGACCTCATGTGACTTGCATGCCTTAAACTCCAAACGCGGTTTAGGATTTAGGCCTTTGGGTGTTAGATCCCAACAGCATTTACCTACGCAACGTTTCCTAAACGCATTGGTACCATCAGATAAACTTGCTTGGAGCGCTCACTGCCCATGCTCACATCCATCCACGCTGAAGGCTTCCGAGAGCCACGGCTTCGTTGGGAGAAGTTTCAAGACAGGGGTTTCTAATGCTATCACTGAGGATATTGCAAACAAAGCTGCTGAGGGTTCAAGGTGTAGGGTTTGGGGCTTTGCTGTTACAATTGGTATTACTTTTGGAGCTGGCTCTGCGCTTTGCAGCTGAACCCTAAATGGGGTTTGTCAGAATAGTCCTTGTAGATCTTTAGATCCTCTTGTAGTCCCATATATGTGTAGGGAACCAAAAAAAAGCTCCTTTTTTTGACAGGAACCCAAGTACAGCTAATGCCAGGGTTTTGTACCTGGAGAGCCCAATATACCTGATCAAGCAATACATCTCAAATGGAATATCGGAATATCCCTAACTATCGTATATCAGTCGCCCTGTGCACCGAACTTACCCTAAACTAAACCCACAAACTCTGGGAACTGCTTCCACTCTGTAGCAGTTGGATAATATTTCTCTATATGTAGCCCTTAATATGACCCCTAATGTATACTGTTACAGGGTGGGGGCAGTACCCAATACAATTCTTGCAAAACCTGTCAACCCTACAAAGGCTTGTACATCCCTATTGGTAGTTTCCGAAAATAGGAGGTCCCAATATAGACACCGTTTTCTATGGTCCGTGTTATGGGGACCCCAAAAAGAGACCTCTAGTTTCCGAACATCCGCATATACACGCCCTAAACGCCCTAAACCCTAAAACCCCAAAACACCAAACCCCAAATCCTGAACCCTAAAACCTTAAACCCTCAACCCTAAAACCCTGAAACCCTACAGCCCTAAACCCTAGACCCTAAACCCTGTGGGTCTGGGCAAGAGGACCCTGAAGCCGCGATGTCCATGTCGGACCTCAACGTGGCCTACCGCATGAGTGTGGACGAGTATGAGGACTTTGGTGCAGGGTTTAGGATTTAAGGGTTGTGGGGTTTAGGGTTTACGTAGGGGTGCGGGGATTAGGGTTTAAGTATTTAGGGATTTAGGGTTTAGGGTTTAGGGGTGCGCAAGGTAGCCTGATGCCCTTCAAGAAGCTGCCGAAATCAAAACGTTATCGATACGGCCGAATCTTAGAGGTTCATACAAGTAGATTACGCTAGCAACGCCCGAAA
The DNA here is from genome assembly GCA_905231905.1 of Symbiodinium pilosum. Classification (NCBI taxonomy): domain Eukaryota; class Dinophyceae; order Suessiales; family Symbiodiniaceae; genus Symbiodinium; species Symbiodinium pilosum. The sequence continues at coordinate 11,049 of CAJNIZ010005907.1, read as the reverse complement.
ACTTACAAGCCTAAAGCCTAAGCCTAAACCCGTACCTACCTAACTGTACGTTTTTTGGGGCTTCAGGCCTTCAAGCAGGGGTTAGCGGAAGTTCTGGGTTTCAGCACAGCACGAGAAGAGAGCTCATGCGATAATTTCGATCATGAATTTGGCTTACCTACGTTTGATAGTACGCATGGCATTAAGCTCCCTATACATTGTGAATGATGGTTCTTTTGTTTTTACGGTCACGCAGAACGTTAGCATCAATAGCTTGGCTCCCTAATTGGATCAGGAGCTTTGCCCTTTCGCCGCAGACTTGCGCGAGCTGCTCGATCAGATATGTATCATCCCAGGTATGGTTATAGTATTGGTTCTTCGTGAGTATATATTGGAGTCCTTACGAATATATTTGTGAGTGTGTAATTATAATATATACTTCCCGACCCATACAAAACCTCTCCTGCACGTTTTGGCTGCGAGAATGGAGATTGAATTCCGAAAGGCTGGAGGACATGTAATACAAAGAGGGTTGAAGACATGGCCCCAAAGCAACAGAATCTTAATGCTTCTTGAGATCTTACCACCTCGCTTCGAGTATCTGCTCAAACCCTTATCAGCCTAGAAAACTGTCAGATACTGTACGGCCTTGATTGGGGTACCGAACAACTGGAGGGGGATGACAATTGTTCGTAATTCGGGTTTATACATTCACTGGAACTACTGATGCTAATGCTGCTTCTGACGGCAACGCCGCATAAAATGGATGCGTAGCAGCAAGCTCCTTTCTGGGTAGGCCTTTGGGTTCCTTAATTTTTTCCCTGATTGGTTTTATAGGGACCCATCTATACTACCATTTTTCAAGGGTCTCTAAAGGCCAACCAAGCTTTTATAAGCTCCAGAAACCTTTCTCAAAAGCAAATGGAAAGTCTCCGGATGACCCTCAGTCATTCTTGCCAACGGACTTCTAAACCCCAAGCCCTTTCAAACTCTTGAGCCTACACAGATCTCAAAAAGCCAGCATAGACCTCAACACACTGCAATCCTTGCTACAGAATTGCTTCGAGTTTAGGGCTCAGAAAAGTCATGTTGGAACCTCCTATATGGGCCATGGTTTGTAGTCATAAGCCACTTTGAACATATGGGGGGTCTCGTGGGGGTCCCGATAATAAGGATTATAGTATATTGGGTCTGCATTGGGGTCCCCCTATTTTGGGAAACTACCATATTCCTGCCAAGAGTTTAATCAAGGAACTGGGGCGCACCTCCTGGCGAGTTGAACACCGACGGCAGGGACATGCTGATCTACGGCACCTGTGCTTCCCTATACACGGTTCAGGGTTTAGGGTTTAGGGGTTTTACATTGGCCCCCCAATGTTTTACTTCTTTGCAGTGCTACTAAGAGTTCTGGCCTTGAGGTATACCAAACCCCAGAAGACTTAGGTAGGAGTGTCCAGGCAGCAGTTAAAAGATCTTGCACCTAATGCCTACCCAATTGTGGCATGGTCTCAACGAGATGCTTCTTGGTAGTTCTTGCTTTTACTGTTGGCATGTGAGCCGAATGTTAAATGGCGATGCTCTAGATGCTTGTAGAGTGTGAAGTATGAGGGTTTCCTGCTTACTCACAAGACTCTAACCTTGATTGCTTCAGGAAAAAATCCCAGGCGCTTCGAAATCAAGCCAGGTTTCCAGGTGCTGGTTTACTGTGGAGGGTCTAGAAGGAATAGACAAGAAGAGGGAAACTGATATAACAATGAGTTATATGGGAACTACTACAAGGATCCATTCATTCATGCCTAGCTAGCCACAGGTAAGTTCCCCTGCACCCTTACCTCGTGCCTGGGTCAGCTTAATCCCCTAAACCCTAACCTAAACCCTAGGGTTTAGGGTTTAGAAGGCCAGACCCTCTAAGTAACCTAAGGTTCCTACTAATTCTACATTCTAAGTACCTTGAGTAGCTTCTAAGTGTCCTTCTTCGCGGTTCTGTCCTACCTGGGATGCTCTAGGAATCACCCCAAACCCTAAACCCCAAATCCCGAACCCTGAACCCTAGACCCCACATCCTAAACTCTACTCCCTAAACCCTCAAAACCTAGGCAAGCACTTTGGAAACATCTTCCTTGGTGTTCAGCCAACCTTCGGCTATGAGGGTGATCCCATGAGGCCCGTGGCAGAGCCTGGCGGGTTTGGGGTTTGAATTGGGGTTCTGGGGTTCTGGGTTTATAGGGGTTAGGATTTAGGATCTAGGGTTTAGGGGTTTAGGGGTTAGGGTCTAGGGTTTATAGGGTTTATAGGGTTTAGGGTTTGGGGTTCCGCAAGGGTTCAGGGTGCAAGCATAGTTCAAGGTATAGCCTCTCTGGCTCTCATGTGGAGGCGATGCTTTCAGTTTTGCGCTGGCCTAGAGTAAGATGCCATATTCTTTCTTGCGGCAACCTAAAGTATCTTTCACAATGCCTCAGAAACATCATCTAGTTGGGTATGTAGCGAGAACATCAAGCAGACTGACCCAGCCGCACGCAGCCTCCAAGCGGAGCAGGATTGTTTATACGTGTCTATAATATGTATATACGAGCATGTGTGTCTAACTCCGTTCAGCAAGCTACCCTCTATCGCGAAACCCTACTCTTCTTGTTTAGGTATTTACACGAGGAAGCCGGAATTGTTGCAAATACTGTCCCCTTATGATCGTTATGTAGCTGTACTATAGTAGAGAAGAAAGGCCTCAGAGCCCTATTCTCACGATTCAGGCGTCGCCCGTTGGACTCTGAGAAAAGACTATAACCTTTTGCTGTCTATATAACTCTGTTATACTTGACTCCCTAATAGCAAATGGGTCATGCATTCAGCATTGAAAGTACTATGCCAACTGTTCCGGCGGCCGCCGTCAAGCCATTGCACCTTATTCAGCGTATTGTAGAACGCCCGAAAGCCCAACCCCCCTGAACCCTCAACTCGAACTCTGCGGTCACGCTTCGGGGTAGGCTCTCCTGCATGGGAGTTTCCATAAATGAGCAGTTCCGGAGGGCAATGGTGAGTATACTAAGGCTGGTTGAAGCGCTTATTAGTGGCTGTAAGTGCGTAGGGGCTGATCCTAACACGTAGGAATTAGGAATGAGGGTCTAAGGATAGTACTTAAGATTCCTTCCTTCCTCCAAACCCTAAACCCCAAGCCCGCTTAAGTCCTACACCCCAAACCCTTGAAGCTGCATACGCTCCCTGGGACCTAAACTCCAAACCCTAAACCCTATACCTTCAACCCTATACCCTAAACCCTAAACCCTCAAGCCCTGGGATAGGCTCCTCTTCGCCAAGTCGGCATCCCCCCATCACGGCTTTGCGGCTTTCTACACCTACCTGGAGTTCATCTTCAAGGCTCAAAAACTTGGGTTTATAGAAATAATATAGGGTTCAGGTCCGGAGTTTTGGGCGGGTTTTGGGCGGGTTTTGACGGAGTTGTTGTTTTTCTTTTGGGTCTGTGTCTTTTTTGAGCGAGAGTCTGGGGACTTAGTATACTTACATAGCTTATAAGCATGTAATACCCTGAGCCATCCCCGTCATTAGCATACTTACTAAGCCTCCCGGATCTTCCAAGCAGGGTCTAGGGTTCAGGGTAGCTGCTGCGTGTAATTCCTTTTTCCCATTGTACAAGCCCCGATCAACGAACATCACTTATTTCTCAATGGCAACCGTCTCTGTGATGCTGCAATCTGTGACGCTGCAACACAAGGCGGAACATGTATGTATATATACATACATAAATATATCTATTGACTGTTCAAATTTCTCAAAGCATCATCAAAAGGAGCCAGAATATTGGCAGGTTATAAGGAATAAGGGTTTCGGGGTGTTCAGGATCTCTGTGTTAAGGGCTTAGGGTTGGGGATTGCGTTCATGAAGCACCCTAAACCCTAAACCCTAAACCCTATGGGGGTTTATGTTTGAGTTCGGCGGCCGCAATGAGAGTGTAGGGATAAATTGGGAGTTTCCCAAAATCTTTGGGGGTCCCTATCCCTAAGGGTCCAAGTACCCCATAATTAGGTACTCGGGATTTTGGTAATAGTAATTTTAGTACAGGTTTTGGGTAAGTATATGATTATTGGGTACTTGGACCCTTGGGGTATAATAAGGGTTGTAGTAGAGTATATTGAGGTCTCCCTACTTACAGGGAAACAACCAAATCTCGGGATATTATATATGCATAATACAAGACAGCTGGGGGTCCCTCTTAAAGATCTCCAATGGTCCATGGCAGACATGATTGGTAATGGTACCATGTTGCCAAAACAGAACAATAATTCATCTGTAAGGTTTTTGAGCAAGTCAGCTGATTCGGTTCAGCTGCTCAAGAAAACCCAGCAGGTGCCAGGGCCACAGAGGCTCAGAAATAGTCAGCAACTTATTTCTCCCTAAACTCTGAAGCCTGCGTTTTTCCTTGGGGCATCAAAGCCCTAACCCTCGTGCCTTCTGCTTGTGGGGGACCCCTACAAACCCTGAACTCGGAACCCTGGACCCAGAACCCCAAGCCTTAAAACCTCAACTCTAGACTCCACTGCTTTCCCTGTCAACTTCTAGGTTGAAGCCTAACCCAAAAGTCCCACACCCTAAAACCTTATAAATCCTAAACCCTTAACCCTTGTAAACCCTAAACCCCCAAGCCCTTGAATTCTTTGGCAGGCCGATGCGCTGCTCCACTTCGGAGCCTTGCTCGACTTGAGTACGTGATAGTTTAGGGTTTAGAATTTAGGATCAAGTTGTGGTAGCAATGCTGGAAAAGGACAAGTTACAATAGCAAGTCTGTGGCCGCAAGGGCCGTAACAAGACTGATGTACGGTTTCTTTCATTCTGTCAACGTTCAACAAAGCTATTGTTCGGCACCGCTGCAGTTTCCATTTTCGTTTATAATATCTCTATATCCCCACATAACCCAAAATATGAACCATTATGAATTATGATTGTTTTTTTCCATTATCCCTGTAGTTTCCATTTTGTTTTCCATTATCCCGATATAGCCCCACACTACCCATCAGCAGCAGCAAGAGCCCACAGCGGTAGTGCCAGCAGCAGTAGCAGCAGGAAAAAAGAAGCACGCCTGTCATAGCCATATCCTTAGCAAGTACACGCAAGTGTATTTGCAATGTGTACTCTAAGTTTCGGCACTTTCGATGTTGCGATCTTCTATTGTAGGTGGTTCAGGATCTGGTGCTGAAATTCAGGGAGACCAAAAATCTAAAGTTTCTGTTGTCCGTGGTACGTCTGCATGCGTGATCCCGACATAGCTAGAGGCACTCCCTAAATAGACCCTACTGAGCCCACAGGCTACAAGCGTGGCTCACGCAGGGCTGATGCCTGCTAAAATCTGAGGAACGCACGGCTCTCTGGAGTTCATGCCAGGCAAGCAGGTCGGCATGTCAGGCGGGTGCGCATCCAGAGCTCTGGACTTTCTTTGGGGCCGGAAGAATTTCCAATATGGTGGTGCTCAATTCCTTATATGTATATAGTTTAGGCGATCTCAAAAGCAACAATCAAAGGCAGTTCGCGAATTCATTCAGCAACTCAAATCCACTGAGCTCTCAGAATTAACAAGCTTCTGGCTAGTCTCGTTGCACACTCTCGCAGGAGCTTTTTCGATCACACGTTCTCTCTTCCTAGACCCTCCTTCTACCCTCTATTAGGGCCTAAGTACCCACTATTAGGGACCATATACCCCAATTTAAGGATACAAGGAGGGTCCTGGTTGAGAGTCCTTGTGATGTGTGAGTTACATCATCTCATCTTGGAGTATGCGTGTGGACCCGGAATTTCGGAAGCATTCTTGCATCTCTGGATGAAGTCATAAAATCAAACCTTTCTGATGTCTCTGAGACCGATCACCTCTTCGAAGATGATCCTCAAGATGATGTTGGTAGTCATTGAGGCTTGTACAGTACAGGGGTTTGGCTGTGTAGGATTCGGGATTTGACGTTTTGAGGCCTGGGGTCTATAACATCTAAGTGTTGACGTCTAGTCTTGCTTTCTTGAGACCTGCTGTAAAAAAGGATTGCTGCTTACTTCCCGAAAGGAGTAGGGTTGAAATTTACTGAGAGCTCAGAGACCTTGTTCTCATGCTCGGGCAGCTACGCTCTCCCAAACCAACATGAACCTTACACCTTAAAACCTAAACCCCAGAAAGCCCTTAAACCCCACACCCCAATGCAGGCAGCTGCTACCCTGACCGACTCATCTCGGTGCTGCCCAACTTGTACTACTACGCAGCAGCCCAGCTGCTTGTGGGGGGGTTAGGGTCTAGGTTTAAGGGTTTAGAGTTTCGGGTTTAGGGTACAACCTATGGCGGACTAGGGATCATGCAAGAAATTGGTCCCTCTCAAATTTTCTAAGGGGAGCATTTTGAGAAATTCCTGAGATCTCTGCAAATTAGGTCATGCGAGATTTTGTCCATCCACCAAACCAGCACAGGGCCATTACAGGATATGGTTTTCATTCCGTTGATACTAAAACCCGGTAAAAAGTATACAGTCATGATTTAGGTTCATTTCCCAAAACGGAAGCAGAGTAGATTTTGAGGTTTCCCTAGACAGGGGGACCCTGATACAGACCTCAAAATACTATAACCTTGTTATGGGGACCCCGAGAAGGTAATTAACCCTAATTCTGTGAAACTCTTAAGCCCTAAAGGCTAGATATCCTAATAAACCCTAGATAACCTCTCCATAATCCCTATATCCCCTTCTAAAGGTACCCCTAGCTTGGGAAACTAGGTTCTCATAGTCTGACGCGTCGGGGATGCTCATAACCCGTCTGCCTCGGTCATCATGTGCACACCCACTATACCCAGTACCCTGAGGGTCCCGGTAGAACGCTTCAGGGTCTAGGGTTACGAAGCTTGAGGACTGATTCCTTTGTAATCCTTCTGTAACTCTCATATAATATGTAGTCCCTACGCTATCACATCTATGTTTCAGGAAATCCCCAAACTCAATGCATGTGCAAGATAGTTATACACAATATTCCCTAAACATGTCGAGAAAAGCGACCCGCCCCAAACCGCTATCCATGGTTATTATACCCTGCGCCGCAATCAGACCTTTAGCTATAGGGGTTATAGAGGGGGATATAGGGATATATAGATGTTGGGGGTTGGGGTCAGGGGTGTGGCGTGAGGGTTTTGCGGTAGTGTTTGGGGGTGATCACTTCTGGTGCCAGGCAAACAACCCCTCAGAGGCCACGATCGCCAAGCGACGGTCTTACGCGTTCGGCCCCCGCAATTCAGGGTTTAGAGTTGAGGGATGTTTCGGGCTGAAAATAAGCTTCCCTCCGTGTTGGAAACCTAGGGTTCGCATTTTACAGGGCGCTTTACAGGGCGCTTGCTGTGACAATCCCTCAGCATTAATTTCAGTTTGCATAAAGACGGACCGCCAAAACACGATGTGCATTGTTCCCAGAGTTTACAGTTTAGGGTTATAGACCCTCAAAAAGGGACGCCTAATTAATTCCGGAAACTTCCACATCTGCAGGGGCTACGGTGTTAGACCCATTTGAGCCATTGTCTAAACTCCTTAAAGGGGATTATATAGGGGATTATATAGGGAACTAGTATAGGGGTTAGTAGGGGGGATACTAGGAGTTTAGAGTATAGCTCATTTCGTACTTCTAGCAGCCTCGGACAGCTTCGCAGTCTTGGCATCCGAGCTCTTGTTAACCCCAAACCCCTAACCCTAAACCCTAAACCCTGAGAACCTGAAAACTTGAGAAAAATAAACCCTAAACCTCTAACCCTAAACCCTTAGTAGTTTCTCCGTTGAGAGTTCCTCAACTCGGGGGTGGACCTGATGCTTAGTACCCCAATCCCTAGAAATTTTCATACACCCTACTACCTCCAGGGATCCTTGATGACTTTGTTAAACTCCATCAGGGAATAAAGTAAGAGTATAATGTACTATAACACAGTGATAGTTTGTAAAGTATACTGTAAAACGGTAAGGTAAGGTCACTTTCTGCGGGTTAGTAGTAGGGAATGAGGGAATGCATTCTATAGCGATTATGTAGAAATTATCTTCCTTTCTTCCCTACTAACCATTAGAGAGCCTTCTTAAACTCGAATAAGAAACGAATAGGACATGAGGCATAGACTTGATGATGTCCAGAATATGTTGCTGCACTCTCTAGGGCATAGCTAGAGTCATGTTTGGAGTTTATTAATAGCCGTGTTACTTGAATATGTGTTTTCTTCGTTTAGTAGGACAGCCAACCTGTCGGCTAGCATGAGAAGAGTTGCCGACAAGCTTCGGGGATCCTGGCCCCTAAACCCTAAACTACAAGGTTCCTGAACATATTTTTTAATTTCTGTTACCTAGAATCCTAATATTTAGCTGAAATTATAATTTCTACTGGGGTTCCAAATCCCTTAGAGAAAACCCTAAACCCTGAACCCTAAACCCTAAACCCTAAACCCTGAACCCTAAACCCTAAACCCTAATTTGGCACAAGGAGGTTTTCGTCCATCCTTCCAGGGTATGCGAGGCCATCCCTAGACCCTAAACCTTAGCCCCTCCCCCCATTTCTGGATCAATGTTAGGGATCCTTTTGGGTTTAGGGTTTAGGGTTCAGGGTTTAGGGTTTAGGGTTTAGGGTTTTAGGATTTAGGGTTTAGGGATCCTTTATACTTTTTGGGGTATGGGGTTCCGAATATTTATGTAAAAAAGATCCTTTTTTCTCCCTAGGGTAATGTGGGCTAAGATTTCTTGAGATCTTCTGCATCCTACGTTCTTCAGGGGGGCTGCCCACAGAAACCGCCAATCAACTCGAGACTGCGGCCTATACTCTGCACCTGCGTTTAGGGTTTAGGGTTCAAACTCCCTGAAAAAAGCTTGTACCACCCTGAGCCAGCTCAACTGACGCTCTCTCATTTTTTGCCCTCAAGAAAGTTTCTGTTCCTGATATCGTTAAGTTACTCTTGCGAAACATACGCCCAAGACCATGATTTTGGCCAGGACGAGGACGCTAATCCCAATACTCATTTTGTAACAGCCTGTTGCCCCTTGAAAGCGATCCCTAAAACCGTTAGACTGCAATGATAGAGATATACTTAAGGGATCTTAAGGGCGCAGGGGACTTAGTAGGTAAGCTATGAATGGGGTTATAAGCAGCCATAACCTGCCTACTAATTCCCTCGCGGTTCAGGGCCCCAAAACCCTAAAGTTTACGGTTTAGGGTTTAGGAACCTTCAAGTAGGCCCTTTTATTAGGTCTACGATCTCCTACCTGACCCCTCCGGCCGAGAATGCTGGGCTGTACAAGGCAACTGGTTTAGGGAACTAGGTTTTGGGCTTATAGTCCCGCTTAAGTAGATAGAATATGGGGTATATGGGGACATTATTACAATGTACCCAAAGCGATATTCTATCTACTTAAGGGTGACTACAGGCTTATGGATTCCCTACCCCCGCCGCCCAGGTTCTCCCTGGATCATTCACGAGGGGTAGTGAGAGGGCAGTGGCTGGGAGAATCCATGGTAGGTATGAAGAACCCAACTATTACAGTCCTTGTGATTCTAGATCGCACTTGTCTTTGGCGATGTACCATGGGTCAATCCCCCACCCAGTAATGGGTACCACAAGGGTACCACAAGGGTACCACAAGGGACTATTGTAGGTATACTAAGGCCTTATTAGTTCCATATTAAGGAGCTAGTACTATAGGGGGATTGACCTAGAATGTACCTATCTAGCAAGGCAGCGTTTGCTTATGCATTCTGAGGGGGGTCCTGAAAGAAATGTTGCTTAGGCATTGTGGTTGTAGGAACCGAGCCGTCCTGGTAGACATCATTCCAGGTTAAGTGCAACCCTGTAAAACCCCTAAACCGTAAACCTGGGTTAGGTGTCCATGATGCGAGTTCAGTGTTCAAGCCCTCAACCATAATTTGTGGGTCCATCGACCCTTAGGACTTAAGAAAACCCTAAAGCCTAAACCCGGAACCCTAAACCCTAAAACCCTAGACCCAACCTAAACCCTAAACCAGAACCCTAAACCCCAAAATCCTAAAACCCTAAAACCTAAACCCAAATGTCTGGGGATGCCACATCTTCGGCGTTGTCTTGATGCTCCCCACCTGCCTTGTTGCTTTCTTGGGGTTACATGAGGGAGTTTAGACGATGGCTCACATTGACTTGGAGTGTTTGGGGTCCAGGGCGTAGGGTCTGGAAACAGTTACTTGGAGGTTCAAAGCACGTATGATTTGGGGCTTAAAGTTATAGCTGTAATTATAAACTTATAGCCCACATCTCCGCACGTAAGTCTCCCAAAAGATAGGTTTCATCAGGTCATAATCGGGGTATAACTGTAGTGGGCTTAAGGTTATTTGGGAACCTCCCGGTAGTTGTCTGGGTTGCTGTTTACATGGCACGCGCTATGCGGATCCTCACCGTAATCTTTGGAATCATAGTTAATTAAAGTAAGAGCAACAATAATAGTAACGGTAACAGTACCAGCAAAAGTAGTAGTAATAGCAGTAATGTGGACTTGAGAAGTTCCTTGCAAGCTGGCTCTGCTTGGGTTATGAATTTGCATTTGGCGCCAAATGATGTTTGGGGTTTAGGGTTTAGGATTTGCGACTTCAGGGTTTCCCCTTTAGGATGTAGACTCCTAGATCTTGAAGATGATAATGGCAATTATCTAGGCCCCAACGGTGCCCGAACAAACCCAAAACTCTAAACCCCAGAAATCCTATGCCCTCCAAACCCTAAAGGGTTTATGGTTTAGGGGTTGGGGTTTAGGCCCTGAACCCTAAACCCCTAAACCCTTAACCCTAAACCCCTAAACCTAAACCCCTAAACCCTCGAAAATGTTCTGTTTTGCAGGGCCTGAAGGAGCTCAGCGAGCTCGTGAAGTCCTACCAGGGCCTCCGGGAGAACGAGCAGCGAGGCCGTCTGCGGGCGGGAGGGGAATTTAGGGGTTTGGGGGTTTAGGGTTTAGGGTTTAGGGGTTTAGGGGTTTGGGGTTTTGGGTTTTGGGGGTTTAGGGTTTAGAGTTTAGGGTTTAGGGGTTTAGGATTTAGGGTTTAGTGGTTTAGGGCTTG